>BEXV01000402.1:226398-247677 GCA_003118195.1 Hemicentrotus pulcherrimus
GGGGGTTTTGGGGGTTTAAACCCCCCCCCCCCCCCTTGGGCGGCCAAAAAAAAAGGGAAAAAAAAAGAAAAAAAAGAAAGAAAAAAGAATGCACGCTGGAGAGAGAAACCCTTTCAAGTGCAAATATTGTGAGAAGATATTCAACTCATCTGGTAACTTAACCAAACACATGATGTAACTGTGTATTAAACTGTTACTTGATTTTAAAAGACGTATCATGCACTGCTTTTTATGGTCTCCATTGTGTTAATAGATGCCAGGAAAACAACACTTACGGGGTTCAAATAAACACCCCAAAAAAATCGGCTCGCCGCTTTGCGGCCCGTGGACGATGCTCTGCATCGTCATTATTTTGGTCAAACCCACCCCCTTAGCAAAAAGCTAGATCCGCCGCTGCGATCGCAAATTATCCAGTTAATTCATCAGCCTGAAGTTGCCTTTAGCGGGAAATTCGGTCAAGATAATCATCCCAAGATATCTGGGGCTAGTTTGCAAAAATATCCCGCTATTGGCAAAATATCCTGCTATTGGTCCGGTGTGATTTCACCAGCCTGAAGCTGAAGCTGAAGGTGATGAAGAAACAATTTGTAACTTCTGGATTATTTCCCATATCAGAAATATAGCTGGCTATTTGGCAATCTCAAGCTGATGAAAGCAGGCCTTATGTGATGTCATTACTGCTGACCTCACATTGATCCCCGCATTGACTGCATACCTTTTAGCAACATGCCGAGGTAAGCTCCCACGTGTCTCTGAGCTCACGTGGCAACATGGGCCCATGTGACCCTGTGCGCTAGCTGCCAGGTTTCCCAATGTAAACAAGATATTACCCCTGCTGCCCTGCATGTATTTGAACTATAATATTGCCTTAGTTGATTGCTTTATCTTGCTGACATTGCCATGTACTTTGGACCGAGTTGTACTTAAGAAATAATATGGAGCACCATTTTTGTTAATATCAACAATCCTCCCCCCCCCCCCCTTGAGCAATATTCTTTTAGAGGGGGGGGGGGGGGGTTACGTGAACCCCCGAACCCCTTATTTGTACGGGGGTGCTGTGAAGACAGGTGGTAGGTAAATGCGTCTGTGGATGAATGAAGACAATTTCAACAACAAAAATTTGCTTGCAGTTGTAAGAAGGTAGTTTAAGATACTACATGTACGTAACATAATAGATATCACCCTAGATGACCATGGGCTGCAAATTAACCCTGCGGCCTTTGCCTGTATTTGCAATTCAGAAACTCTGTAGAGGGTCCAAGATTCATAACCAACGGACAGAAATACCATGGATATTGTAGCATTTGGTACATGATCTGCTGAGGTGTAGCCATTAGGGAGCCTCCATACATACATACATCCTGTTTGTTTTAATATCTGATGGACTTTCACCAAAGTACAAAACTTCCTCGGTCATAATATAGTTTTACTTTCTATGACAAATAAATGCATAGCACTGCAATTCTAAATTCGGAGGGGGTGCAAAATCAGATTAAGCATTCTTTAAATACAAAAAAGAAAAAAGCTGCACTAGATTTTAATTTGTTTGCTTGCTTATCAGTAAATTTGTTGGTATACCCCTCCCTCCCCCCCCCCTCCCACCATTTAGAAAGAAGTCCAGGTTCCACCACTGCCTGCTAGTGCTGTCATCGAGAAAAAAAATCTTTGTCGACATGTCGTCTTGAATTTTAGCCGACAACGACACACTGTCGACGGATGGTTGGAAGAATGCAATCCTTCCAACACCGGTGGCATGCCAACAATTGTTCGTGAATGATTTTTATTTGCTGCAGCCGTAAGTAAGATGACCGATTTCGAGTTTGTGTTCACTTTGAAATACAAATTAGTACACAAAACCAAAGTGTTTTGTTATAAAAAACAGTGTTGTTTGTAAAATGATTCAAAGTGCGTGTAAAGCCTATAAATGGGTTGATTCTTGTTGACAATATACATGTACTATCCCTGTCGACATGTCGCCTTCCTATAAAAATGAACTTTTATCGACAAGGTTGTCGACAGAAGGCTTGTCGATGACAGCACTACTGCCTGCACATAATTAAACCATCTGATCAGAGAATTACAAGTTTTTTTCTAATGATATCCATCTGAAAAAGACCAATATAAACAAAAGTGTAGAGGTCATGCATGTAGGTCAAAATCTAGGCATTGTTTGTAAAAAAAAAGCATTGTTCCTTGAATACAGACTGTCAAAGTCTATGTCAAATAGAGAAATTATCAACATGTGATGACGATGTGGAAGAAAAAAAGTGAAAAACCAGGACAAAAATGTTGGTACTTGAAAATGGTCGATATCTCCTTGGGACCATAAGGCAATTTACTGTGTTTATGAGTTTACCTTGTGGCTGCATACCATACAGGGTTGGCATATTTCCCGCTTTGGAGGCTTATTTCCCGGACACCAGGAAATAAGCGGTACTGACCGGTATTTTCCACTTTTTACCGGTATTTTCCACTTTTTACCGGTATTTACCGCTTTTTTAAAACATTATAACAATGATGGAGCGTATTGTTGCTCTGGTGTATACTATTTGCGTACCGGTATGTGTGTTGTACATGTATGTGTGTTTGGGTATGTACATGAAAGCAGTGTGGATTTTATAAATCTGTTTGTGTGTTTCTACTATGATTGTTGAGCTGCTAATTCTTTCAGAACAATATTTTCAGTTGTTGAGGCTAAAAACAAGTACAATTATTAATAAATAGAGAATTAAAATCATATTTCCTGTTTTTTACATATTTACCGGATGCCCATCTTATTTACTGGATGGTATTAACCGGTAATTACCATCACCGGTATTTACCGCCCAACCCTGAAATCATATGGACGACTTGATACAAAATCACATTGCAATAATAGGCCTTACATTCATGGGTTTAATAATTGGAAAAATGCAGTTTTCAATTATCACAAGGCACAATAACTGCAATTTTTGCTGGCCTGAGAAAATCTATAGATTAAGAAGATTAAATTGCTACCAGCTAAAGAACGCAATTTATTTCATAGAGCTCACTGCGCTCAGTAAGCTACCTGGAGAAAAAACAGAATTCATTTTAAAGAGCTTATTGTGCTCAGATATTTCATGTGTTAAAGGTACTATGTCCCTTTTGCAGGCCACAAAAATGAACAGGTTAAATTCCAATGGCATTTGAAAGATGATACTAATTTAGAGCTCCCTTTTAAAAAATGGGGCTTGAAAATGTCTTTAAGTGGGAAAATAATGACTATTAGTTGTCAAATTGACTTAGGAGCTATAGATCCAATAAGTAAAAGTCTTGATTTTTCAGACCATTGTACCGCATGGTTGTATGTTTTATGCTGTGCAAAGATTCAATCAGTTTAATTTTGGCCATTACAAGAATTGGGTTATTGATGAAGAAAAATCCTTTACAACTCATTTTATGTATGTTAATTTCTGACAGTGAAGTCTAGCAAGTAAATTGGTTTCCTTGCATAATTTGAATACTACGACACTGCTAACATTTAAATTTCACATATAGGACATACATGACATATTCATAGTTCCTGCAAAGTTCTACAGAATTTGAGGTTGGCTGCAAAAGGGACATAGTATCTTTAAAGGCTACAGCAAATTGACAAGATTTCTTAATATTTCTATTTTTAGCTACTATTTCAGAGTTTAGGGAGCAAATCACTCTTTATAGACTCAATCTTCTTCCCCAGTTATGTATTTCAAGATTTCAAGATACAAGTATGAATAAAGATCTACTTTGCTGAAACCCTCAACTTCATTGTCATTCTTTCATACATTGTTTCAATCCTCAATCCCTTCCTGATATCAAGTATAAACATTTAGTTAATAACATGAACAGTAATGTTCTACAGTTCATTAACTTGCCTTTAATTCAAGAGGTTAAAAATGTGTATCTTTTCCCCCATGGTAAGCCTATCCATTTTAGAGGCATTGATCTCCAGATGGCTTTGCTGGAC
The DNA here is from genome assembly GCA_003118195.1 of Hemicentrotus pulcherrimus. Taxonomy (NCBI): domain Eukaryota; kingdom Metazoa; phylum Echinodermata; class Echinoidea; order Camarodonta; family Strongylocentrotidae; genus Hemicentrotus; species Hemicentrotus pulcherrimus. The sequence continues at coordinate 230,369 of BEXV01000402.1, forward strand.
CGAAAGGTAGTATCAAAATGGCGTCCGTACATGGTAGATTTAATAACTTACACATGCAATGCACAGCGCATTGTTTATCTTTACATGGAAATGCATGAAGACATTGATTGTTATTTTTATATAAAAGATATGCCTCACAATAAAGCAAATTGTTTTTATCAACAAATGTTTAAGGAACTTTACCAAACTGAGGGGGGGGGGGTAAACTATTAACGTTTGTACATTGAAATGCATGAAGACATTGATTGTTAGTTTGTACAAGATATGCCTCACAACAAAGCCAAATGTTATCATCAGCAAAACTAAAAGTTTAAGGAACTTTGCTAACGAAGGGGGACTACAGCTAATCTCTAATAATCAAACAATGTATTGATTGATTCTGTTATCATATTACCATGACTCTTGACATGCAATGACACAGATAATAAACGCTGGAACCCTTATCTGACTAAAGTTCATGATTGTCAGTATACAACAGCCACTGGCAAGAGACCTGGGGGGTGTTTCACAAAGATTTTAAGTCGAACTTAACTCTAAGTTGGACTTAAAAATTATGAAGAACCATTTGTAGCCTTAAAATATAATATAAAATTCAAATATTTTAGACTTTTTAAAAATTCCACATCGACCACATGAGATCTCCGTGATAAAAGAAAATATGAATGATTTGATTCAACATTTTATGCCTTAAAAAAAAACTTTTATAAAATATTTTCATAGCTGCTAACGGCTTTCCATAAAAGTTAAGTCCAACTTAGAGATAAGTTCAACTTAGGATCTTTGTGAAACACCCCCCAGTTTACTAATATGTGCCATTTCCATCACTACTTGTTGTTAGGTAGGACAAGCCATAGGGTTTGGTCCACCCAGTAACACTTGAAGGTAATACAAAGTTTTGGTATGGGGTCATGAATTTGGTTAAAATGAACATATTGGAAGCACATGCGATCCTACAATATGCAGTGATCGTTGTCCCCGTTGAAATCGAGTCTAAAGTTATGAAGTTATTCATAACAAACTCTTTATGTTGTATAGCGCCCTCTCAAGGTCAAGGTATTAATTAAGCTATAAAACAATGTTTCTTGACTAATTTTGACCGATAAGCTATTCCCGTTGTTTGATAGGTATATATCAAAACTACATATTCTGACATTTTCAGGGTCGCAGCTACCATTGTACGGCCGTATGTGCTATTTGAAATTTATCAAAATTTATCGGGAGCACCGATAAATTTTTATTTTCATTTTTTTTAAAAGCAGAAGTGTTTTAGGGGTTAATTTCTTTAGTGCTTATTATACATCCACAGGGGCATCACAATTTATCGGGAGCACCGATAAATTTTTATTTTCATTTTTTCTCGAAAGCAGAAGTGTTTTAGGGGTTAATTTCTTTAGTGCTTAATATACATCCACAGGGGCATCCAAATATATCAAAATTGTAAAGAATCATTATCCACCAAATTTTCAAAATTTCCCAAAACTTTGTGTTACCTTTAATGTAGGCAGTTGCCATTCTGACTAATGAAGTAAAATTGTGTGTAACAGGTTACTAGCCATTTCATTCACCTGCTATGAAGAATGGTACATATCTTGTAATGGCATCCATTTTGCACAGGTTAATCTTTGCTATGTCGGGTAAGCTTCTAGCAAGCATTTTAGTTGTCTGGAGTTTTTTTGTTCATAAAAGTTAGTAAACATGTCTACTATGAAGAAAGAACACCAGGGATCGAATTGAAATAAAAATTAAAAACATTAGGAAAGGGGAAAATATGACATGGGATATGATTTTTATAATCACATCCAATTATGATTGATTTTACCTTACTTTTTCTTCCAAGCAGTAAGATTCTGAATCTATCTGTCATCATCAGAAAACATGTTTTAGGTGGTAGGTGGAACTTTGACTGCGCGCAGTCAAAATGATGCCTCCGCCTGGCCATAGAGCAATTTTACAAACCAAAACGAAAGCAATGTTAAAAATTCAAGTTTGATTGTCAGTTTTAATGATAATGCATTCACAAGCTATTTATAGTCATACATAATGAGCCCCATGACCTTTGACCTGATGACCCTAAAATATCAGTTAATTGACTCTGCAAGATACATACATGTATATACATGTCTTGAGTTTGATAGTAATCTGTCTATTGGTTCTCGTGATAATGCGATCACAAGCTATTTGTGCATACATAATGAGCCCTGTGACCTTTGACCTCCTGACCCCAAAATTTAATCAGTTCGTTGGCTCTGCAAGATACATACATGACACAAGTTTGGCAGGAATCCATTGATCGGTTCTTGAGATAACACGATCACGAGCTATTTTTGTATACATAATGAGCCCTGTGACCTTTGACCTTCGAACTTGTGACCCCAAAATCTAATCAGTTCATTGGCTCTAATAGATACATACATGATCCAAGTTTGGAGGGAATCCATCAATAACAATAATTACAGTGCTTATATAGCGCCTAACACTTACTTTGTCAGAAGTCTCTAAGCCCTCTACAATAATGCAGCATAACTACCCTGGCTTTAGCAGTGCAGCTGTTACGCGCGCTGCGTTTCAAGGAATAAATTCCTACCAGGTACCCATTTACTTCACCAGGGTGGAGTGTGGCAAATGTAGATCAATGTCTTGCCAAAGGACATTAGTGCAGCGGCGGGACTCGAACCGCGAACCTTGTGATCGACAGTCCGGCAATCACGAGAACTGGACGTACGGATGGACCGACGGACAACCAGAAAACATAATGCCTACGGCAACCTTGTAGCAGAGGTGGCACTTTCAAAAAGTGCCTGTGGCCTTGTCATTTTTCATAATTTAGAAGATTAGGTCTCTTTAAATGTTAGGGGCTCTGTATCACAACATTTTCTGTTTGCGTAACTCTTAAAACATGGGTAAATCTTACAAGCATTTCACTGGATTGAGAATGAACCTTGAGAGTCATGACATTTTAGTGAGAGGGGCCTTATATTTTGTTACATTCTGTAAAACAATTACGCGCATGCCTGAAGTTAGCAACTGTAATCTCAGATCCTCATTAAATTAATCTAAGCAATTCATCATCGCGGTCGCTAACTTCAAGAACGCACGGGCACCCGCAACCCACCGCCGGTACGGTATGCAATTGTATTGTGCAGCAGTTTTCTGTGAATCATGTGAGAAAGTGTTTTTTTATAACTCCAAAAAAGATAAGAAAATTGACACGATCTAAACAGGTAACAAACATAACGACTTTTAAATCATGACCATCGTTTGAACAATGGATGAAGATCTACTTGATTTTGGGTATGTTTGGGTATGTTTTAGAAGGGTATCTCTACACTGGAATTATGGGTCAAAGTATGGATATGATTCTAAATAAACGCCTAGAACAAGAATTATATTTTCTTTTTGTTTTTGGCCATTTTTCTAGACTCGTTCGCCTCTGATTTGGGTGAAGAGAGGAGCCGACGGCTGACCCTACCCAAATCAGAGGCGAACGAACAAAAGACACATTTTCGGTCTACTATTATTCACACCATTTATGAAATAGATTCTCATATTGGAGTGTGAAATTTCAAGATTTCTTTCTCATTTGGAAATTTGCTACTTTTTTTTTTGGCGCCTCTCGGTTTTTCGTTAAAAGCACCCCCTTCAAGTGATATGCCCCTCACCCCTAGTAGATACCCTACTGCTCTTTTTAGCTACATTGTACTTGTAGTCACAATCAAACATTAACACTCACAATTAACGTTATGTCATTCACAACTAAAATTTAAAGCCTTTTTTACTTTACCGGTACGTGATTATGCACACATGGGACTGCACATTATAAAATAAATAAAAAATACAATATTAAGCAGTTATCCATTAAGACTTTGGCATTCTTTTCAGAACATTACACACAGACATTGCCTTCTATTATTCCAAGAAACTAGTACACGATTTAATTACTCACTCTCAAATTGATGACAAAGTTTTTTGTCGCTGAAAATACGACAGTCTTCGTCTACACGTCAGCTCGGATATTAGCAGACAAAGAATGATTCCTCATTTCGTTTTGGTATAGCGCCATCTAGCATCTCTCACTGTACGTTTGCCATTCATGCGAAGAAATGGGTCAACATGGAAACAATTTTTAGAAGGAAATACATCGTATATTTTGTATCATATATAATCCAGACATTTTTTTTAAGGCATATCAGAATATAACATGATAATGTTTACATGATTACGTTAACAATGTTGTTAATGTTTGTTTTCCATTTATTCAAAGAGCTCTCCAAATTCAAAGTGGGAAAGGGAATATGGAAACAATTTTTAGAAGGAAAGACATTGTATTGTTTGTATCATATATAATCCAGACGTTGTTTATGGTATATCAGATTGTAACATGTAATTTTAATGTAATTCACATCCTCATAAAAGCTAATTAATACTAAGAGAGAAGAGTGTCCTTAATGTAATGTATGCGTAAACAGATAAAATGACGTTTTACACATATTATTCCGTTCTGCAAAACAGCAAGGGCTAAAAAGGAAGTAGTTCTCACTTACAAATAGCCTTTCCTCTGTGCTTACGTCCGATATTTTTTTCACATTACTTTCAATCGAGGCCGTTAAATTCTTCTTTATAATTTTGTTTTAAGTAGTCACTGTAAAATGATTTGCCAAGTGTGCTAAATAGACTGCGCTCGCCCTGACAATGATTGCAAAATTATGAAACAAACATTGGTCATATCTTAATTCTTGTTTTCCTTTCCTTTCCTCGTTCCAACAATTTAGTTTTGTTCTAGGTCCTTTTCTTTCTTTCTTCATCTTCTCTATCTCCAAGTAAATATATATTTCGATCTCTCTATAAACTCTCCCCTCTCCATTTCTCTCCCACTTTCTTCTCCCTCTCTAGCTCTCACTTCTCTTCACCTCTCTCTCTCTCTCTCTCTCTCTCTTTCTCTCCCTCTCCCTCTTTCACACCATGCCTTCCTTCCCTGTACAGAATTTACATGTACATAGTCCTTTCTCGTTGAAGCTCCATACAAATCATCCTCACCACAGTACATGTACAGTGTCCCCTACACAAAATGTAGCAGAGGCAAGATATATCAAAACACAAAGACAAATATGTATATTTTCACATGTTTTCCATCATTCTTTTATTGCCATAAAAACACATTCTCTCCTCATGAAGAAATATTCTTCTTTCTTCACACTCTCCAATAGAACAAATGTACAACTTGTTATTTATACAGACATGCATTGCATTGATAAGCAGAAGATAACTCTCTGGGGCAACACCCCAGACAAAATGATGATAATGCAACCCCAGTTTGAAAGTTTTATCCACGAAACATCCAAGCACAATTAGTTTATTTTGTATTTCTTCATAAAAACAGATACCGGTAATTCCAGTATATTCACTGGAACTATCTAATACGGAAGCTCAAACAGTAATCTTTTCTTGTCAAAAATGAACAAACGATATATATTTGATAATCAGAAAAATATTTTTTTCGCTTGATTTGGGATTTTCAACAATTATGAACAATATTATAGTTATAAACATGCAAGAAAAAGTCATCGTCTCCTTAATGCTTTACAGAAGGTCTTACCATAACACATATGTACACATGTCTGCATACTGTGCAAGTTATTTGGCTCTTACAATGTGTAATATATTATGGGGTAAATGGTACAGCTATGCCTCGCGTGTACCTAGACTTAAAATGTATCGTCAGTAAAAATACAATTGCAAGGATACTCAAAGGTTAAAGCATGAGGCCTCAATGAAGTGAATGACCCAATATCAAGACGTTTCACAGATTAAACAAGAGTGAATAATTACATGCCTGTAAATAAGTAACAGGGCATTCCCTACTTTTGAATATTATAATACGAAATCATCAATATTTCCATGGTTCATTGAAAAACAATTAAGTAAATCAAAAGGCACTTAGTATGTAAAGGTTCTTTACAATAAATATCTTTTTAAAAATTCATGTAGGTATTGTATATTATCCTCGCTCATTTATGTCCTGAAAATCTGCAATGGCATCGCTTAAAACTTGGCATGATCTTTCAAAAATATTGTTGTTGTAAGTGTTTCAACCTGAAGATTTATGTCTTCCATCTAGACAGGTTTCTAAAATAACAAAACAAAAAAGATCTGCAGTGATATCATAATTGGGAGCAGAACAGTAAACAATCCTAAATATGTATTGCAAAGACACAGGCCATGACAGCCCAAGGCGGTAAAACAATGCAGACTGTCAGAATACCCTGCAACAAAGCCCTTGAACTGACTTACATTTTAGACATCCCCCCCCCCCTTCCTGAATGGTCACCATTTCATTTTAACCACATCAGCTGATCAATTTCCTATGTGGTGAATAGAGGTCATTTAGGCAGTAAGTAATTAGTCAGCCACGTAGGTAGCCAAATTCATGACAAAACAAACAAGGCCGTTATTATAAATGATGGGCAGAGTTTGTGATGCCACTTCACCTATACTCAAGTACATTGTTAACTGAATGCATAGAATATATACACTGTCATTGATGCTGAATACATGTACATATATAATGATCTTACGTGCCAACTCTCATAAGCGCTACTTGTAAACTTCCACCAAAATGTACAAATACAGTTATACTATGGACAATATTAAGTAAACAAACTGTTGCATCTTAGCTTGCACTTGCAACCAAATAATAAATCACCGTTCAATTTCATGCAAGCAGTATGGCCATGCACAACAGCAAAATGTAGAAAAACAAACTTATTTCAGAAAAATTACAGATGCAATGTGATATACATGTAATGGACCCAAGAAAAAAAAAAACTGATATGAAAGTTGAAATGCATTCATATAATGTTAGATTTGAAATTTTGAATGCACTTAATACTGACAATATTTTTCAACTCTAATGGCCAATATGTCCTACCTCCAATGTACATGTACATGTAGGCCATTTTTAGGTATTCCTGTGGAACAATTTTTCTCCTCGGTTTAATTTTGCCTGGTTTCAACTTTCAAGACTACAGAGCCTGGTACTGGTACTAAGAAGACTACAGTAAACTTCGTTTTATTCCTCTCTTTCTCTCTCTCTCTCTCTATTTTTTTCTTATTTCTTTCTTTCTTGCTACTTGAAGAGGTAGACATGTTTTTAGAGAAAACAAGCAGTCTTGGAAATCCATAACTGTTAGAAATAGGAAAGGGACATAAAGACTTGACCCCGCAAATTTATGTTGAAATGTTAGATAAAATCAGCACTTCTGATGAATGCACATAAATGTGTATCTAATTCCAGGATAGTTTTCTGATAATGAACAAGCAGACGACACAGTTTGTTCCTTTGAATCTCAAAAGCACTGCTTCCCACCAGTTCTTATGAGAAACTGCCAGGAAAGACCGATTTTGAACTAAACAAACCCCAGGACTTTCATAAAATATGGATGGGAGCAGCTGCAAGAAATTTTGGAGAAAAAAAATAAACATCTTGAACGCTGTAGTTTGTCTAAACTGGAGGAGCGACTGTTCTAAGAACTAACAACGATTGCCGGCACACATTTTATGGCATTTACTACCTTTGGTATGAATAAATTGTCAATGTAAAGAGAGGAAAAGTAAAAACGTAAAAAAATTTGATTTACTGGTATTAAAAAGTACACTCCTAAGTCCTAACATGATAGTTTCTTGGGGGAGGGGGGGAGGGGGGAGGGAGCTGCATTGATTTCAATTTATAGTACTGATGGAAAAATGTCCCAAAGTCTGTGAAAAAACTAAGAAGTTTGTTTTAAGGTGTGGTAAATTTCAAGCTGATGACATATTTCCTGTTTAGAATCCAAAATTTTTAGAAAGATTTACAAGTCCAAACATTGTAATCTCTTTAAATAAACAGCCAAATATCTGTAAGTAATAACTGGCCGAGGTCAACGCTTTATTCAAAATAGGAAAACAAGCATTAGAAGAAAAAACTGTCAAATACTGGTTTTTATCATTTTCTCCTTATATCTGCAGCACTCGCATCATAATATCCTGATATACAGTACCAAACATATAAATGTGAATGGAAGGCTCAAATGAAGCAATGAGTTGCCTATATATAACATGTTTATGCCCTAGATATAAATTTGAAATAGAGTACAATAATATCATGTTTGGACGCAACCATATAACAATACTTGAGCACTTGCAAAGTCAAAGAACTCTCTCACCAACTCACGTTTAGTCATTTTGTATTATATTCACATCAAGGCATCGTATGAAAAGGATATTAAATTCTCTTCAATCTATAGTTCTTTTAAGTCCATTTCACTGTTTTGTTTCTCAGTTTCTGTTTGGGAAAGCTCTTATTCCACAATCGAGTGAGCCATGGTTCTGAAATGATAACTTGGTGGTGCAAAGGCACTCCTTGACTTCCAAAGACACCAGATCTAAACGTACATCCAATCAATGCTCACTTGCGGGCACTTCTACATGTATGTATCTCTCCATGCTGTCCAAGATCGTTCAGAGAAGAGAATGATACTCGAGAGCACATCTTGGATTTGAACAAGGGTCGATTGAACTCGGCCATGATCGATTCCCGGATGCTATTAGCTTGTAGCCAGATCGTTCGGCTGAATAGCTCTCCAAATCTCTGCTCTCAACTTTCGCTGATTGATGCAGTCCACCACCTAACGTGATGATAACCATGATGATAACCATGATGATATCCACGAAGCAGCAGCCATCCTGCAATGTTCATCTTCCTTGTTCCACCACGTTCCAGCCTTGTTCATTTCTTTCATTCAGAAAAACGCTGCAGAACTGGCAGAAAGCTGAGGAGATGCAGGGCCTCTATTGCACAAGAATCCCTTGTTACGTCGCTCTCATCAGTTTCCGCTCAACATCGGTTGAAAAGGTAGACGACAAACTCGTAGGTGGCCATGATGATGGCGGTGTTGGGGATCTGTCGGACGAGGTGCGTGCCGAGACCCCCGTATAGCCCCCTGTACCTCTCTTCCTTAAAGATTGTTAACAAGGTCTGGAAGAATGTCCTGTACTTGTTCCCTTCTTGCCTTAACCTTGTCCTGGCAACCTCTGAAAAATGAAACAAACACAAAAGATGATAGTAATGAGTTAAGAGAGAGAACCTTTGTCAGTTGTAAGAAAGTTCCAAACATTAAATTTTGTATAGTCTATGAAATCGGGATCTGTAAATCTTCCTTCCCTTGAAACAATGACTTCATGACACTTCACCTCAATGGATGTAACCCAACCTGCTAGATACCATCATAATTAAAGAGCCCCAAGACTTGGCTTACCGTGAGGATAGGCCAACGTTGAGGCAATGGTCTTGGACGTCGCTGCCGCCCCCATGAAACAGACAAAGTCCCAGGGTCTGCGGTCGCTGGAAGTACTGTAGTTTTGCGCCTGGATGAGCTGCTTGATCTTCTCGTAGATAACAAAGTGAATCATCGTTTCTGAAAGCCCGGCGTAAGAGGCGGTGACACCTCGGTAGAAACCTCGCAGACCCTCTGTTTGGTAGACGTGCTTGGCGCATTTGAACATGTTGTTGTAGGCAGGCCCCTTTCTGTTATATAGAAAACAAACAACATTTGCTATCATGCAGGAATATTGATAAAACTCGATTGGAATGCAGTATATCCTGTAACTTTTTGTGGGGTTTTCTTGAAATATCTGCAATTCTATAACAGTCATAATTCTGAAAGTATCTCATTTAACATATTCAACAATGAGCGACTATTTTCATGTACTTTTAAGGCATTTCTTTTAAAACCAATGACCTTCATTCATCATTTAACAGTCATTATGTGCATCTCGTTAATTGAACAAAACATAATAGTGTGAGGATTAAGTCAATAAAATGACCTCAATCAGCTGATCGGCAGAATAAATCGACCTCCATCGGTTGATCGAGTGATTCAAATGTCAAGTATACGATGCTTGAGAATGCTCTCAACCACGTTAAAGCCTTAAATCGCCAGATGTTTTCCAGTATCACAACATATTGCAATCATCCTCCATGCAGCTGTACCACCCTGCTATTTGCCCCTCAAACATAGAGTGCATAAACAGACTCTTATTCTGACACTTAAAGACTCCCATTACATTTTAAGACTTAAAAAGGGATTTTGGCTGCTGAAACCAACAACAGACCAACATTAAATTACATTTCCTCTCATGCCCAAGTTATCGGTCGGTTTGTGGTCGTTTGGGGGGGCCCCACTGGGTCATTGCCCTGGTTGGGAGATCACAAAGACAATAAAAAATGTGCGTACCTTTCATCCAACTGCATCCTGGTCTTCACCATCCAGATGGGGTTTGTTAGCGAACACGAGATGAAACCTGGAGGAGGAAAAAGAACATATGAAATATGTTACTCTTCTTAATAAATTGACCAATACATCATCTGTTTAGAGCCATTAGGGCACTAACACTGTTAAATTATTAGTCAATGTTCTTCCCACACCAAACGGACAACCAGTGTACCGAAAAATGATTACATGTACTATCCCTATCATCTACGGTATATTTCAAAAAGTTGGCCATCACTACAGATACAAAGTTATTGATCTTCATCTCCAATTTAAGCTCTCATTCTTATTTTTCTTGTTAATGATTATAAAGTATGAACTTCATCAAAGAGAAGGTCCCTATTATTATAATTTAACCATTCCCACAAATACAATGATCCTACATGTAAGTCTTTCTGGTACTAAGAAGAGATTGAAGAGTACTTGTGGGAAAAAAATACTCGATAGGCTTACCTGCGGAACCTGCAGATAACAGATGTACCAGGGATGACTCTGGAGTCAGACGAGAGTTGAGGAAGCTCTTTGTGTTGGCGTAAGCACCAAAGTAGATGGCCCTGCATAAAGATACAACCATAAGAACAACATGTATCATATTCAGTCTGAATTTTTGAATTTGTATTATCATCAGAAAGTAATCATAATGACATCAGTAGACCGGTTAGAAATCTATTCATGTTTTAATGCAATTACAATGAGTAAATAAAAGTCTTTGAATATTTATACATTTTTATATAGACTTGCATGTACATTACTTTACATGACAGATTCTACAAGTTTGAAAAGTTTGAAAAGTTCATATATTTCCAAATTCAAGTTTGGAAAATTTCAAGCTATGCCTATTGACAACAATGTAACAATAACATAGACTTGCATGTTACATTACTTCACATGACAGATTCTACAAGTTTGAAAAGTTCATATCTTTCCGAATTCAAGTTTGGAAAATTTCAAGCTAGGCCTATTGATGAACAATGTGGGCCAACAATGTAGGCCAACAATGTAGGCCTACAGTGGACCCTTGTCTCTTGTTATCTGTTTACACACAGCGTAAATACGACCCTGAATATTGAAAACAATCAAGTCAAAAAGGTCCTATCAAGGCAAAGTACATTTTAGTTTAATTAAAATAAAAAAAGAACACATAATTCTCTATCAGCTTGTATCTGAAAATAATATGGATAGCATAGAGTGTGTAGGTACACGTAGTTTGCAAGCAAAGCCCTTGTCAATAGCAGTGCAAAACAATGTCTGCACTGCGAGACTAGGTTGAGAGCATCAGCATACATGTACAACAATGGCTCTGTACTTTAGCTAACACAGCGAGAGACTTGACTTAGACTTTTAGGCTTTGGATTGGTGGTCAAGTATTAAATTAGAATCTGTGCCACAGCAGACTAGTTCTCGGCTTTAGAAATTGTGGTCAAGTGTCAAATTAGAGTCTGAGCTTGCAGACTAGTCTGTGGGCCTCCACCCATACATACGTGGTGCGTAATGGAAGAAAAGTCCCATGCCTTACTGCACACTGGCAAGGTGATATTCATGCACGCTAACACACTGTATGAAGGAAAGAGCTAGCCCGCTCGCACACACACTCCTCAGCTCTCCATTGGCTAACCTTGTCCATGCATAGCAGGCATGCATGCCAGGGATGGTTGTACACCAGGGCCTTGCGCATGAGTGCACCGATTCAAAAACACTAATCAATAGCAAACTATTTATAAGAATCACATTGTGTGGGATGGCCTATGGAATAGAGGGGTATGTCACGTGGGTGGGTCTGCGTAGGGGGGACTCATATGAATGGATTAATATGCAATGAGTTAAATGTACACATGAATTTTCCAGGGGATGCTTTCATGTGTAAGAGAATGCGAATAATTCTAAGGTCACTCATAGTAATGATTAGTCTTATCATGATGGAATAATGATGGAATATTACACTGTACTGCTGACATGTGTTGTGAATCATAGAAAGAGAAAGGGAAAGGATGCATAAAGATATATATACATGTAGAGAGAGAGAGATAGAGAGAGAGAAAAGAGAGAGTGAGAGAGAGAGAGAGGGAGAGAGTGAGAGAGAGTGAGAGAGAGAGAGAGAGAGAGAGAGAGAAAGAGAGAGAGAGGGGAGGGGCAACAAAGAGAGGAAAACAAAGAGAGAGGGAAACAGAGCGAGGGGGTGTGATGGAATATTACAGTGCACTGCTGCCGAAGGTGTTACAGATCCATGGAAGAAAATTTAAAAATTAGAAAATAAAAAGAGAAAGGATGGATAATGAGAATGGAGAGAGAGAAAGAGAGACAGAGAGAAATGGAGAATGACGGAATATTGCAATGGACATATTTGCCTACTGCTGACATTGTATGAATCACAGCATGCTTTCTCAGAATGATGAATACAATGGAATAGTAGGAGAAAGGTGTCCACGAGAGGACTTTTTTCTCAAGAAAAGAAAGTTACAGGTGCCTACATGTAGTTGGGAGTCGGCATGTTTTTCTTTTAAACCAGAGCCTGATGGCCAAAAACAGTTGGGACCCCAATGCCTGGTGAATCTCTACACATTTGAAAACCTTGATAACTGTGGATCGTCTTTGTCCATACCTGTATAGTCACATTCTGATATACATGTACTTAATGGCTCTATACCTGTGCTTCCCAAGGACTTTGAATAAAAAAAGGGGCTAGTATTTCAAAATAGTGAATTCTAAAAATGGTTTCCTTCTCGGAACATTTACTTTCTATTTTTGCAAGATCGCCAACCGTCACACATGAGTGCATGACCATACAGTCATGTATTCTATTTTCCCAAGAATTCTCCTTTATCCACTATGTATATATTTGTGCCATAACTGTGCAGGGTTTACTGCAAAGAAACCAGAGGGATCCAGTTTGTCAGTTACAATATTTAAACAATACTAACGTCAAACACTCCTTCTGCTACAATTCCTTGTTATGAAATATAGTACTACTGTCTGTACCTGTATGTAGACCTTGGTTTTGTATTGACAATTGTGCTCTTAAATAGGCTACTCTGAACACACTTCCAACACACATATAACATACTGCAAAGCAGCACCCAGTTACATGATATTTAGAGCAATGCAGATGGACCTGCATACATGACTTCACCAGGTATGCAAGAACGGCTGCTTGCCAAGTTTTCACTCTGCAAGTACATGTACTGTGCTTTGATGTACGTAACTAGTCTGTATGTAAGCGCAAACCCCATACTGGACGCTTCATTGCAATAATAAAGTACAATGGTAATGAGTCTTGAGGAAAGCCTAGGTCTGTGGACTGCAGTGTCTGTCTTTGTAGTCTACAAGCTCAGACCTTCTGTTAATGCATTGTGCCTGCAAACTTGTGCGGTACACTGCACTGTAGTGATATATCATCACATCATTAAGGTCAATGGCTAGTTCAGGTCAGCTTACAATACAAGCAGCGGCCTGGAATCCTTGGTAAACAACTTCACAAGTAGCATCTCTTTGAGAAGAAGCCAATGCTATTAAAAGGCCAATGCTATTAAAAGGCCACAACAGCGCTTCTTTCAATTCAAACAAGCAAAATATGCAAAATACATGTAATTAACAAGCTTGAGTAGTAACCTTGCCCTGCCTCAGAAATGCACCCAACATAATCGGGTGTAAACAAGCATCAACTCCATTACAGTTGTGTAAATCATCTTTAATCATCGGGTGATTCTTTTAAGTTTAGGCCTTGGTGTAAACGTCCAGGGCAGTAGCTGTTTGTTCTACTCTTTCTTTTGAAAGAAATAAAAGCCTAGAAAATCAATACATTGATATGGGAAATAGAGTATCTGGGCTAGATGCCAATCCAATCCATAGAATTTTTAGGAACATATGTTGTTTTAAAGATTGCTACAACAGGCCTTACAAATTAAGAGTTATAATGCAATTGCACAATTAAGGAATGCATTTAGCCTATTAAAGCACATATAATTAAGTCATTAAAGTAATATATTAACTACTTCACCTGTTTTCATATTAAAAATGCATATATTTTATATCAATTGCTCCTGAATAGGCAAGTCACTGCATACGACTGTATGTCCATAAATCATAAGATTTGTTCGTCTGTGATTCGAGCATTAAAGCTTGATTCGAGCATTAAAGCTTCACGAGAGAGAGGCAGGGGGACAAAGACAAAACAAAATATTATAGGAGTGGGAAACAAAGGTGGAGAGGGAGAGAGAGAGAGAGAGAGAGAGTGTGTGTGTGTGTGTGTGTGTGTGAGAGAGAGAAAGAGAGAGAAAGAGGGAAAGAAAGAGGGAAAGAAAGAGGGAAAGAGAGAGAGAGGATGCATAGAGGAGAGACAATAAAAAAGAATGGAAAGAGTTTAGGGGATAGCAGGGATGGGGGAAAGTGAGAAAGGGGGAGAGGGGAAGAAAAAAGTTAAATAAATGTAGAGGGAAATTGTAGACAAGAGAAAACGGGGGGGGGGGGAGGGGCAGAACGGAGAGAGGGCATTGGACAGGCGGGCACTCATTATTGGCAAGTTCCTGCCTTCAGAGGAAATATTACAGTTAGAGATTACGCTGATATACAAAAAAAAGCTATTTCAGACTCAGCCTCATACACAAAGTTTTGCACTTCATTCATCATGAACTGGGGAATGGCGAGGCTGTGTTACATGGGACAACAACAAACATCTACGCCTATACCTGATAATGTTTATTATTATGTCTTTCGAGATTACCGATAATCAATCTAGACACTTTACCTAGGGAGTCATTGGATGTTATAATCTTATCCAGCTAAAAAGATAAAGAAAGCTATTAAAGAAATCATTTCATGGTCAATTCAAAGATTAGCTTACAAACAATTGTTCAAAATGTTTCTCATAGGATATGTACAATGCCCATATCGCCTAACAGTTGCTCCTGCCGAGAAGATAATTAACAAATGCACTTTTGATCTAATTTGCAATTAAATTGGATCCAAAAGAAAATACAGGCAAGTTACAAGGATATTATGATGAGTTTAAGGTCTTCCACTACAATTCAACGCCCCTTGATTTCCCAGCAAGACATAAAGTTAAAACAATGGACCGCTGTTGAAAAACTAAAGACACATACATGTACATGCATGTAAACTGGGACCTCTTCTCAACATAATGCATGACACTATTCAAGCCTCCATGTTGTTGTGAGACAAAAACAAAAATAGACTGAAAGTACTCCTTGGAGGAAGTAACAGGATGCTTCTACAAGTGGGATTTAGTGCCGGGTCAAGAGTCAAGGAGACATGTTACAACCTCCTAAACAGACCTGGATCTCCTCTAATAGCACACAAGATTCCATCGTAAATAATATTCTCCAGCAAGGGGGATTTTTCGCTAAGAATATCCATAGGGGGAGAGGGGGAGGGTGCCATGAATGACTTTTCTTAACCCTCACTGAGATTATAAAAATGGAGAGCCTACAAAAGTACATGTACACTGTAGGGCCCGCACAATGCAATGCTAGTATGTAGCCTCGCGAATGTTCACGAGTTGTTGCTAAAAGCGAGAAGTAGGGTGGATTTTCACCTCACATCAGCTCGGTCCCTGGCAATCAGTTTGGACCGTGTCCAACTCGAGAATGGCGCATGCAGATTCAAAGGGGAAAAGGAAAGAGGAAGTTGCATTTCCACTGTAGTAGGCCAATATACCCATATCCATCTAGTATCAACCCGAGTCACATCATGATTCTTGGGTCTATCTTTTCAAAAACATGTGACAATATACATGCAGTGGGGTCAGTGAGCACTTCCTTCCATTGTATACTGTCTGGGGTATCTAAACTTTAAATTTGCTTACAAACATGTTGCATGTACTTTCTCAGTGGTTCTTTTTCTCTACACTTTGAGTTTCCAATCAAAGAAGGCGATATCTTTAAAAGACCAGTGGATTTTTAACAGCATATACTTTTAACAACAGCATACACTTCTTGTCATCACCAAAGTCCCAAACTGATCTGTCTTACATCATTCTGCCTGTGTCAAGTTGAGTCAACTCATCCGATCCCTGTATTGTTTACATCCATTTCGACACAACCCCAAGCTTCTAACGTTATCAGGTTTTTGAAGGTAGGCAAATCGGCAAAATCAGAGAGGCCATACACACAACAAAACCAAAAAAATATCATGCAATAGCTATTGGATATTTCTGTAAATCCCTCCACTACAGCTGCCTTCAGCATTGCCATTTTGATCAAAACATTGCAGTGATTAATATGGTCATTATTGCAAATGGCAGTACGTAATCAGAGACCTCTACTGCTATGAGTTCCATAGTATTTGGTAGCCTACAATTGTACTCAAATAAAATAAAATGACAGCGATTAATGGCCTGCAATGACGTAGTCCCACAATATTATGGCTTTAGTTCTGATTATCAGTCAGGAGCCTTGAGCTTTGGCACAATAACCTTATTAGACTTGCTTACCTGGATGGGGCTACTCCCACAAGAGTTGGTCCCAGACCTTTGAATAATGCAGTTGCTCCTTCCGCTTCGATGATTTGCCTGAAACAAAAAGTTGTAAGGGTAATTAATTCTCGGGTCAGTGTTAGCAATACATTTCCAAAACTGGTTTAAGTATAGATTCACTAGGCCCTTTTTTTGCACATGTGCATCTTATCTACCCTTGTATTGTATCGATAGTCGATCATAGGTGTTATTCTCATAAGTATTCACATCAAGAAAATATAACAGACACTTTGTCTAATAGTTGAAATGTTATCCTATTGTTTTCATTATTTTCATTTTTTTTCTTCAAACAGCTCTATTTCCTGATGTCAAAAGCTGCTCCGCCCAAGGCCTGAATACATAATGAAATATTCAATCTCATCAATTTTGTATAACTAAATAATGCCTTTATTGTTACCTTAAATTATCAAAGTGCCAGGAAAATCTCAGGTCAAAGACGCAAAGTAAATCTCAAACTAGATACAAACTTATACAGGGAGCATGGACACCAACAGGGTTCCCATGTACCCCCCCCCCCC
>BEXV01000403.1:29384-40426 GCA_003118195.1 Hemicentrotus pulcherrimus
GTTTTCACTGCTCCGCATGAATTATTCATAGATACATTTTGACCAATCAGAACGGCGATCCAGTCCAACTCGTGTTCGTTCGCTGTAGAGGTCAGAGGTCTTAGACCATTATGTTCGTATTACGTAGAGTTTACTGTGCATGTGTGTCTCTGTGTGTGTGTGTGTGTGTGTGTGATGGATACTATATATGCTGACGTCCGATGCGAGGATACGTTCGCTGATTGGACGCTAACATTTCGGTAGCGAATTCGAGTCGGAAACAAAGGTTAACATAGGAAATCGAAATCACATTACTAAAGGCTACTTGGCAGCCCTTCTCGCTCTCTCGTTCACCCGGGTTTTCGCGATTAGTCTCGTTTTAGTCGCTCGGCGTGTAACAGACAAGTGGCCTTGTTTAAAGGCTAGGAAAAGAGAGGAAGACAGATATCTTCACGGGGTCGTGTGATCCTCGGGTTCTGCTCCTGTGTAATAAAGACAAGAGAAACAATAATAAGGTCTGGAATGGCTCTATTGTGAAGAATAAAACTACGATAAACAGACATAAAATACTTAATAATGATTCATCAAGAACAGATCCTCTTCATTTACAAAGGATGTTCAATCATGAGAAAATTTATTAAGAAACAGCGATAACAAAATTATGTTTGAAATAAAACATGAACTTGAATTTACACAATGAAATCGTGATATACGTAAAGATCCTGCCCCAAGCAGAGCCACAGGCCTACTGATGCTACATTTAAGACCAAAACTATCAAATAAACAAATATATATATATATATATATATATATATCAAAACAAAACTACACTACACTATACATCATGAAACATGATTTAACATGCCAGTCTCATTTTATACCATTCATTGGATGGACGACTACATTGAGTAGTTCGTCCTCGCCTGCAGACTCCATCACAGCTGTCGTGCGTCCTCCAGTAGGTCGTGAACGGTACTGCCGATGCAAATGAACGACAGTGCCTACGCAGAGTGTTACCATGCAAGCAGTGGCCACTATAATGAGGACATTGGTATGTTTTTCCTCTTTGGCGCCTCCATCTTTTTGGAGATCAATTTTCCGGTCTTTTGGGCCAAGATGGTTTCGACCCCGGTCATTTACACCCAGATGGTTTCGTCCCCCGTCACGGATCTCTGCTGTCTCGTCAGGATTCGATTCCGTTACTGCCATGAGCTCTGGGAGGACTGTATCGGTAATTTGTTGCGTAGTGGCTTCGGTAGGTTCTTGCGGTGTACCTTTTGTCGGTTCCGATCTCATGGTTTCGAAATATTCTGTTGATGTATGTCACAAGAATTACTGTTATTGTTTCTTGTTTACTTCTATATTCAATTATATATATTCCATTTTTTTATCAGATAAATGTGCACGATGGCCATGATGCCTTGTTACAAGTTATCACTATTGTCTTGTGCTCAGAATTTAAACACAATTCCATGAGATAAGACCACAAAAATAATGATACATGTAATCACGTAATTGAAAGGAGAGCTTTTTAATGTAGAAACGAACGCTACATACAAAATATTTATAGAAATTAATTTTCCAATAAGAAATAGTATTCATTTGAGTTTAATTTTATCACAATAAGCAATTTTATCCTTACAAAAAGAAGGTCTTTATCAAACAAATTTCTGTATGACAGATCAATAGGAATACAGTGTTAATGTGCATCCTTGGCTAAACTAAACCATTATAACAATAGCCAAAGTAAAAGCATGCACAAATATATATCAGGGCGGTGTTTCACAAAGATTAAGATCTAATTCAAGTTGGACTTAACTCTGACAGGCCGTTTATGCCACTGTTTGTATATGCACTGGCATTAGTCTCTCAAGGGACGTACAAATCATGGTCGGGAATCTACAGAATTAAAATGTATTGATAGTTCATTGTTGAAGGGAAAATGTTATCTGAAGATCATAATGGTGAGAGAATAGAGCAGCCTGACATAGTACTTAGAGTCGATCTTAATTAGTCTTTGTGAATCACTTCCCTGGTCCCCATCTCCCAGCGAGAGAACATATTTCCCCATTGTTTTTGTTTTGCTTTGCTTTTTCTTTGCTTGCCAGAGATGATTTGTAAAAATGTGTGATCCTTTCCGATTTTAAGCACTTTGTCCACCCCCTTCCACCTTCGACCAGAGAAAGCTGGGTGTTGGTTCTATCACACTCACCCTTACACTTTGGCGAGTCATCTTCCGATACACAGGGATCGCAAATCCCAAAGAATGGGCTGCAGTAGTAGTCTTCGTACGGGTCACACTTGCCCAGGCATTGATCAGTTCCTGCTCTAGATTGCGAACACCATAACATAGCAATAAGCCCGATGAGCGTCGTTATTCCCCGCATGCTTCATTACCTGTCTTATGAATACAAGTTTAAGACGAAGTTTTTAAAAAGGTACTGTATCTGGAATGCATAATTTATAATATTATGGACTTGTCTGCAATACTCATGCCGATGTGTCTTTGAATGTAATTAGAGACTTTTAGATTTCCACGTCAACATAGTGGACTGCTATCCTTTTAAGGCACTGGCAGTGCCCTAAAAGGACGTCACATTGCCTTAAAAGGACGTCATACGTAGCTGTCAACTATGTCGACGTGCAAATCTAAAAGTCTCCAATATCCCATAGAGATAGACTTTACACTGTAAAGGGGTCAGATTACAGTTCCCACTGGAATATATTGTGCCAAACTCTCCCAATCAATGGCACTACTTTATACTTTACCAGATGTTAATTATGTGCGTGTGTGTGTATCAGAGAACTACATGTCGAAGGAAATACTGTTTCAAATTAATATATAATTTACTTACCCAAATTATAAGTTCACGATTAGCTCACTCTTGAAAAATAGAACCTGTAGTATAAAATGTACACAATCTGCATTTGAAAAACACCACAGTAGAGTCGTTTTAATAGCGTCCTTCTCCGCCAAGGTCTATTCTTGAAATGATTCGATGCGATCCCTTTAGCCGCTCTAGATACAAATAGACAGTGACTTCAGGGGAATGCCCCATTACGCAATGGAATTTACCAGTTGCCCCACCCAAATACAATAACTTGCCTTTTATGACACCTTTAATCTACAACAATAATATAGGAAAATAATACATTTGGTGGGTGGGTGGTTGGCTCTTTTGAATTTTTTGGCTTTGATCCAAGGGACTTTTTCTAATACAACATTATTGCGTAATTTTAAGTAGTCGGGACTGTTTGGGCTATATAGGGTTTGTTTGGTGCAGATTCTACTAAAATCTTCAAATTTGGCCCATAGGTAGCTTATACACAACTATTACGATTTCTGCCGGGCGCCAATATTGGGCAAATCCAAAATGGGCAAATCCAAAATGGCCGCCATCTGAGTTACAGGTCAAGCGTAGTTCCAAAAGGAAAAGGGGTTTTCTGATATAGTTTATATATTTTGGGGGTTTTAGGGGTCAGAGAATCTGATTATAATGTTCTTTCATCGATTTGAGATCTCCTTGGGGCTGTCATAATGGTCATATTGGTCACATCCAAAATGGCCGCCATCTAAGTTACAGGTCAAGCGTAGTTCCAAAAGGAAAAGGGGTTGTCTGATAATAGTTTATATATATTTTTTTTTTGTGGGGGGGGGGGTAGGGGGTCAGAGAATCTGATTAAAATGTTCTTTCATCGATTTGAGATCTCCTTGGGGCTGCCATACTGGTCATATTGGTCAAATCCAAAATGGCCGCCATCTGAGTTACAGGTCAAGCGTAGTTCCAAAAGGAAAAGGGGTTTTCTGATATAGTTTATATATTTTGGGGGTTTTGGGGGTCAGAGAATCTGATTATAATGTTCTTTCATCGATTTGAGATCTCCTTGGGGCTGTCATAATGGTCATATTGGTCACATCCAAAATGGCCGCCATCTAAGTTACAGGTCAAGCGTAGTTCCAAAAGGAAAAGGGGTTGTCTGATAATAGTTTATATATATTTTTTTTTTGTGGGGGGGGGGGAGGGGGGCAGAGAATCTGATTAAAATGTTCTTTCATCGATTTGAGATCTCCTTGGGGCTGCCATACTGGTCATATTGGTCAAATCCAAAATGGCCGCCATCTGAGTTACAGGTCAAGCGTAGTTCCAAAAGGAAAAGGGGTTTTCTGATATAGTTTATATATTTTGGGGGTTTTGGGGGTCAGAGAATCTGATTATAATGTTCTTTCATCGATTTGAGATCTCCTTGGGGCTGTCATAATGGTCATATTGGTCACATCCAAAATGGCCGCCATCTAAGTTACAGGTCAAGCGTAGTTCCAAAAGGAAAAGGGGTTGTCTGATAATAGTTTATATATATTTTTTTTTTGTGGGGGGGGGGGAGGGGGGCAGAGAATCTGATTAAAATGTTCTTTCATCGATTTGAGATCTCCTTGGGGCTGCCATACTGGTCATATTGGTCAAATCCAAAATGGCCGCCATCTGAGTTACAGGTCAAGCGTAGTTCCAAAAGGAAAAGGGGTTGTCTGATAATAGTTTATATATTTTGGGGGTCAGAGAATCTGATTATAATGTTCTTTCATCGATTTGAGATCTCCTTGGGGCTGTCATACTGGTCATATTGGTCACATCCAAAATGGCCGCCATCTGAGTTACAGGTCAAGTGTAGTTACGAAAGGAAATGGGCTAGTATGATAACAATATATTTATGGGGTTTTCGGGGTTAGAAAAACTTATTATGATGTTTTGTCATCGATTTGAGGTCTCCTTTGGGCTTTCATGCTGGTCATATTGGCAATTGAATGCCTTGGCAGTTTATGTAGTTTAAAAGGGCACATTCCCGCAAGTGTAGTTATCGCTGCTCTAGTCATCGCCATCTTGGTTCCGAAGATCGACTTCTAATTTGCATACAGCTGTCAATCAAAGTACGCGCGGCCTGGCCTGCCTTCGCCAAGCCAGCAGATCGCTGCCGATCGTGACGTCACGAAAGTGGGTGGAAACAGCAGCCGAATAATTAGAGCCGAACTGCGATTGGTATTACTTCGGCACATGTATGCGATAATCGGCATTGTGCGGGCATTCGGAACATGCCATCTGCGTAAGAGCCGTATTCTGTTGGTGTCAATAGGCAGCTAGCACCGTCCGCCAGTGGGTACGTATTTAGAACGCCCTCTGGAATACGGGGAACATGCCCCTTTAAAGAAAGATTTAAAGGTTGGAAGATCCTTTTTTTAGCAGTTTAGTAGAATGTGTCATGGCAGTTTATAGGGGCAAACGCTTTAGAGTAAAAAGGGCATAGTTTTCATATTACAATGACTTATATCGAGAAACTGGTTAGGTTCATTTTAAAAGCGTTGGAAACATGCGCGGATGTATTTCTTAAAATGGCACACCGCTTATCACTAAAGGGATAGCGCTGAAAAGATCGCGGTTATATATTTTTTCAAAGGCATAGTAATTTAGTTCGTTTGAAATTTACGGAATTGTGCCCTTGCCCCCGGGCTACTGCCTTTAAGCTGAAGAGATTGTTTGAACCTCGAAATGTTTTTTTAGCGAATGTGGGAAATGGAGGTAAAAGGGGCACTCATCAAAGGCCAATTATTAAAATGAAAAAAGGACACTTTTATTAAAGGAAACTTATCACATTCGTATCAGAAGCGAAAAGGAGCATTCATAAAAGAAGAGAAAAACTGGGAGTGGGTACCCATTAAAAAGGAAAAAATACAGGTGTCAAGTAAAATAGAAAAAAGAAAAAAAAAAGGATTCTCTAACAGGTGAAAATGAGCACTTCTCAAACTTAAAAAAGAAGCAGTAATCTGAGGGGATAAGAGCCATTTCTTGTACATGACAAGGAGCACTCGTCAGAGGCCAAAAGGGGGCACTTAAAGGAGGAATGAAAATAGACACTAATGTCCATTCCAAAGGTAAAATATGCACTTATTGCACTTGTCAACTATCAGATTTAGATAGGGGCATATCCGAGAAGTGAAAAACGGACACTTATTTATCACAACAGAAAAATGGCAATTATCAAATGTGAAAAGAGGTTACTTGTCGTACCTGCACAAGGACACAGGTCAGAGGTGAGAAAATTCACTAAAAAGAAAGGGCAATGGCGCTTAATACTAAAGGAAAAGTAACACATGAGATTGTACAAAATGAGCACTCGTCAGAGGCGAAAAGGGGGCATTTAAAAGAAAGGAGAAAGGCACTTAATACTAAAGGAAAAGGGGCACTTAAAAGAGGGGAAGGGGTATATTGTTTAGGAGAAAAAGGGCACATAATTATGTTAAGTAAAAAGGGACACTTTTGGTGTACTTGAAAATTGGGCGGGGGCAATGTGCAGCCCCCTGCCCCTCCCCCGGATGCGCCGCCTGTGATTATGACCTTTGATCTCAGCAGGTATACCTACCTTTATTACAGATTGTTTATTCAAATATTTGATATTCTTTGTTCACGTGCTTGCTATTATTCCGAATCATTCAATGTCAATGTATCTAGACCAGACACGTAGGCCATTTGGGATGGATCGTATCAGGAACAAATGGTTAAAGGGTGTTGCAGGGATTTGCACGGTAAAAACATAAAATTTGTAAAATGGCCAAAATGTTGTAAAACTAATCTGAATTGAAAACTTTCCTAAAAGTATGGTGGCAAAATGATTTGCAAAATTGCAATCATTTTTATTTTTCAAATTCATATTTTGCGACTGATAGTGTTTTATTCAGCACACTTGTTGTGTACAAAAAGAGACCTTGAATGTTTTTAATCTGAAATTTTGCACATGCTTCCATGAACTCATTTTGCTGCTACAGATCAATTTTGAGATAAGATTTGAGGGCTTGCAAATCCATAATAGTGACTTTAAAGTCCCTCGTCTTTTGTTTTCAATTCAATTTGATTTTATTCAAGTCCATTTAAAAAAAGGACATTGAAAAACATTGTACATTGACAACATATTTACATATTTAAACACACAATTAAAAAGAGAAGTAAAGACAAGAGTAAGAAATCAAAGAAATAGATAATGAACATGAAATGGAAATTGCAAAAAACAACAATAAAGATTCCGTCCAGGCAATCCCCAGCTTATTAAAATACCGAAATTTTTACTAATAAAGAATTAAAAAGGCATAGTGACATTATGGCCCCCAAAAAAGAGTTTAAAAGTTATAAAAGTTATAAAAGTTATAAAAGTTGGAATTGATTAATTGTTTTGTAGAGTATGTGAATAAAGTGATTTAAAAGAATTAAGAAACGAAATTGTTTTGATATAATGAGAAAGAGAGTACCATCTTGACGGTCCTTTTGATTTAAAAGAAAAAGATGATGCTGTATTTTTACATTTTTCGACATAGTAATTTTCTGGATTCTGGTATTATAATTATGCATTTCTGTTTTACATTTAATAATAGAGACAATATTATATGGTAATTTGTTATGTTTATGTTTAAAGACCATTAATAAAACACTGTAGTAATTCAAGTGATAGATTGTGACTTAAGTTTTCGAATAGTGGTTGTGAAAGAGCAGTATAATGAGACATTGAGCATATTCTTACAATCTTTTTTGGCAATTTCAATAATCCAAGGAGCCTACTGGGATATGTATTGGCCTATACAACATTGCAATTCATTAAATAAGGTAAAATAAGGTAAAAGATTAAAATATGTTCTTGCAAAAAGTGGCGCAGTTTGCTGATGACACCAATATTCCTTGATATTTGTTTAGATATTAATAGTAGATATATGTTGTCATGTCTAGACCAAATTATTGCACCATACATTATTAATTCAGTTCGAAACATTATCAATATTCATTTAATAACATATCTACAATACGATTATTTACATAACAATTACATATTCAAAAGTGTTTTTACATGTGATTATCTGAAGTTTTTAAATATATCAATAAAATCTAGATATTTCATAAGTACTTTTGAGACAGATTGAGTTTGAAATAGACTTTTAACAAAAGGGGGGGGGGGTGGTAAATCGCAAAATTTGAATACCATTTTCTCCCTTTTTTGAAAATTTTCAGCAATTTTTCTGACCCATCTGAAAAATAAAAAAAATCCAATAGTTTTTTTGTTTATACAAGTTTATTTTAGAAATAAAATGCAGTTGTATTTCCTTGACATGAATTCAAAACATTTTCATTACATAGATTGTACAATTGATGAAGAAAAAAAAATGAGTATAATGTACACACACACACACAACACACACGTGTATTATATATATATATATATATATATATATTATATACATATTATATTTATATATAAAAACAAACTCAACAACCTTTAATAACCGACAGTGAAAATGTTCCATTGACACTGCATCAGCAATTGAAGCCATAATGTATTTCTTTATTGTACAAAATAAAGTTTAAATCGTACAACCAACAAAAATGGTTACGTTCGTCTTCTCTTGCAAAACACGCTTGCCTATGGTATCATGTATAAAACCATGGACCTAATAGAATTATTAGGTCCATGATAAAACATCGGCTCTTTAACGGGTATATTTTCGAGCTCAGGTTCCAAAATCCGGGTCAATAGATCGCTTATTGTGGGTAACCTATGCATATGGTGTATGGGAGGTAAATGTAAGTAACACTAGCCTGTTAACATGATGCTGGCTACCACAACGTTTCCTGTAACCATTACTCCTGCCTGGTGTTAATGCAACAACTGCAAGCTCACCCGTACTATATATGCATCTGTGAAAAAGTAAGTTGTTTTATATGTTTTATAGTTGTTCTGTATCATTATTGTCAAAATGCATAATGGGGAATGTACAGGTCTGAATTTCGCAATTACTGTATTGCGAAATTCAATTATGTACGACTTCTAGTTGGGGGATTTTTCGATGTTGTCATGATGCCAATGAGACTGGTATTTGCTTTAATAGAGAAGGTGTGTCAGTTTAAGTAGTTCGATGTTTGGTTATATTGTTGTTAAGATAAATAAAAAGAGTATTAATTGGCAAAGAGTGGCGATAATAGTCCCGAAAATAATCACACGAGCATATAGTAATATTCAAGCATGAATATGTAGAGGCCTGACATTACGTCTTGAATAATAACTAACCATTTAGGTCAATAGCATACATAGTACATGGGATTCATGCGGGGTCGATTGGAGACTAGGGGAGCCTCAATAAGACGTTTTAAGGTCTTGAAATCTTATGTGAGTCACGTTTTACAAAATTTCAAGTGGATACTATGAAAATTATAATCAACCTCAAATTACCTGTTTTACTTGCAAACGTATGGCGGCTGCAAGGTCAAAAGCATGCATAAACCCTGGGATTTGTAAAGGTCTTTTCAACATGTTGAGCTTTCATCAATCTTTCCTAAAGTCTCAAAGTTCAATTAATCCGCAATTTACATAATACAAGGAGTACAAGGGGAAGTTAAATCAATCATAAAATCCTTGTTTTCGAGTGTTGGCAAATGGAAATGTTAAGGCCAGAAGAATTTATTGTCTCTGGGATATTTGGAGGATAATTTATACTTAGCAAAGCGAACTAGTAAGTCAGAGTAAAGTGTCTTCACAATAGTCAAGGTCTTTGGTAAAACCATTCGCGATAAAGTGTTACATGCCCAGAATTATGATTAATTTGTTTTACAGTATCAACCCCTCGTGATAACATGAAAGATCTCTCTGAAACCACTTTACAAGTGACGGTGCTATGAATTTTACAAGTCGAATTTCAGAAAAGGTAGTGTTGGCTCAGATATTGAATCTTTTTATTCACCACAGGATACATTTAATTTACAATCGATAAAGACATAAATAAGCAGCATATCAAAACCAATATCCTTCTTCTCCTTCTTTTTCTTCTTCTTCAAGTAATCTCCACAGAGCAACACACCTTACAAAATTATTACAAAGAATTGAACAATTCTGTTAGAATTTAATGATTTGAAAATATTCCCACGAAGTATATAAACATGTAACTACATGTTCTTTTTATACATCAAACTCAATTTTTGACTAAATGTTACTTTTTGTATAAAAGTATTACAAGATATGTCAACAGCACACAAAAAGTCATATAGGTTTTCGTATCGGCCTATATAGCTATCAACAGAAGAAAGGGTAAAAACATGATTATCTAAAAAATCCACCTGGACTGCAAAAGTGGATCTATACGGTGATGCTGTGAGCGCGCACCCTCTACTTTAGAGCTCTCATCTTATGCACATGTACAATTTTGTTGTGAAGCTCCCCTTTTTTCCGTCTTGAATCCTGGATCTGCGATCAGACTGTCTTCTTATATAAATAGAAATCTACTACCTGCAGTAAAACCAGTAGAAGTGATTGTAATTATTATAATCCTGGGTATGAATTGTAATATGTACCCTTTCTCGAAATTTTTAATACATTTCTGAAAGTTGCTGACAGAAATTAATACTTTACACAAAATGTTCATGACTGTTGTGCAAATATTAAACAACTTTCGGACAAAGCACTTCAATCGATATGGCATCTTTATCCATATACATGTAATATAAAATGCATTAACAAACGCTTAGTAAATAGTGTGCGTGTCTGTGCGTAACTTCGGCATTCATCTGTTCTAATGAGTCCATGATTTCAATAGTTACAAGTTACATTCATAGTCTCTGTTATGTGTATGTATGTTTATCAGTGTATGTACCCAGCAATTCGAAATGGTTCTGTAGAGCAACCCATGTAAAAACATTTTGGGAAAAGGTATAGCGGATCTATTGACATAATTGTCATTGTTGCTGGGAGATGTATATTATGTACATAATTATGAGAAACCAAGAGGAAAGGTGGGAGAATGAGAAGGGCTTGAATATTAACCACATTGTCGCCTTTCCGTGTTGACTGTGGCCCTTCTGTGGCCCTTTTTGCTATAAAGATGTAATTGCACAATGTCATTGCTTAGTTGGAACTAGGTATATACCTCCATATACATCTCTTATGAAGTGAGGTCATTTCTTTATATTTTTTATGACACTATTGTTCACATTTAACTTAGTTACAACACACTAGTGGATTACATGACCCCCGCCCCCCCCCCC
>BEXV01000403.1:41420-54278 GCA_003118195.1 Hemicentrotus pulcherrimus
TTTAACTGAATGTTGATTTTTTTTTGTGTGGTCTGTTTTCATTAATTTCTTGATGTAAAGTGCATTCAGCAATATTCTGTTGAATGTTGTGCTTTGTTACAGGTATTTGTAATGTAATATAATGTAATAAAATATATTAAAAAGTAAGATTTAGTGTATTTAGTGTATTAAAAACTAATAGTTTTTTTTTAGTTTTAGTTTCTTTTTAATCTATTTCACACGAAAAAACTACAACAATACTTTAACAAAACATAGAGATTGATATTCGTGAACAATATAGACATCTACACAGCATAAGTTTGTATTACATTTAATACACTAAATAATTTCAAAATTATATGTGAAAAAAAGGAACTTAGTGAAAAGCATATAGCTTGTAGAATTTAAGTTCCTTAAATAATTTTAACATAGTGTCATTTATAATAAGGTAGAAAAAGCAAAGTGTACAGACAAAAACAATGAAATAATATGGATGATGGATATGAGAAAAAGAGAAATAGGAAGAGAAGGTACAGAATGGGAGTCAGACGAAGAATGAGAAGAGAGAAAGAAAGTACAAAAGTATCAGTTTTCCATGACATATAATTATGAATGATGACATACACGTATGATCGAGTATCATCGAGACATTGTCTGAGGTAATATATCATATCCATCGCATTTATGCCCCTTTTACCAATTCCATATCAAACTTATTTCAAACTTACTTATCGGAGGACATGCACTGGGGCAATCAGTATCTCGGGGGCAGTAGTCTTTGCATGCCAAACAAATGCCAAAGAATTGGCTGCAGTATTCCCCAGATCCACAAGGACGACAGTTCTCCACTGCGGATAAGCAGAACGGGAAGCAGACAGCAAGGACAGATACTCCATACAGTACTTTCAA
This sequence comes from Hemicentrotus pulcherrimus, assembly GCA_003118195.1. Lineage (NCBI taxonomy): Eukaryota > Metazoa > Echinodermata > Echinoidea > Camarodonta > Strongylocentrotidae > Hemicentrotus > Hemicentrotus pulcherrimus. The sequence continues at coordinate 42,309 of BEXV01000403.1, forward strand.
GAGCAGGCGATCGTACGAGCTTTCTAGCATGGCCATATTCTTTTTAGTAGTGTATCACCTGCAAACAAAGTTAACAGACGAGTATAAAAGAAAGCGTCATTGTCAAAAAATAGTAGAAATTGAAAGCAATCTGATAACGATCCTGAAACGCGCACAATGTTGTCCTTTAGATGACTAGATGACGTGGTGACCCACTAACCTATTGTTCAAATAATGAAACAAAGGCTTACACTAAAAATACTGGGGTTACAAATGAAAAAAGGGCCCTTCGCGAGTGTTTCCTACAAGTATAAATTAAACTTTGTGCTCGGTTCGGGTAACATTTCTTTAAATATTTTTTAATGTTTTGCCCTAAAAACTGTGGTGTAAAAATGGGCAAATATCAAATATGAAAAACCCTTGTTTAGTTATCCACGTGTAATTAGATTACAGAAATAAGGAAAATATACTCTGCACGACGGAAATAAGTGTTTAAAGAGATTTGTGAAAAGCCCTCCTCATTAGCTGATGGTTATAATAGGACTTAAATTGGACTTGGTAACATTGTTCAGATGGGAGGAAATGGTGCTAAGGTAGTGACTTCGATGCTAGATGTACAGTTAATAAAGACAGCAGATAAAGATAATCTGAAAGTTTGAGTAAGAACAGAGTATTATCAATGATATAAATTGGGAAAAACTCATCTGATCGATTCCTTAATTCTCCTAGCTATATCATTATAATTTAATTTGATTTAGGGTGAATGTAAATTGTCACAAAGCAATATGAATTGGCTCTATATACCACTCTATAAATATAAGTGATGAAAGATTTTTAAAGCCTGTTTTGTTTTCATGGAAAAGCGTTTGGGAAAATTCAAAAATTGATTGGGAGAATTTGCTGTTACAGGATGTCGCACAGTGACGCCTTCAAAGAAAACCATTAATATATTTGTGGTTTGAGAATTTGTTCAGGATTTTTTTTTGCATTTTAGAAGGTAAGTACAGTAAAAGGAATATAATGAGTAACATTTCCTACCAAAATTACGCATTTTTTCATCAAATTTCGACAATGTTACCGATTCACTTTAGGAAGTCATAAACTTCCTTTTTACCTTGTGTAGAAATATAGAATTTGCTGGAAAGGGCCGAAGTGAGAAGAAAAATGTAAATTTGCTTGCATTTTAATGGCTCTTATCTTATTGGTTATATTAAACAAATATTTTGGCCATTTTTTTCACACGGAGAGAGGTGGTACTGGGGTCCTTCAAACTCGTGAGCTTCTGAAATCATTTGTTATATTGCAGGAAACTCAAGAAAAGTCAGCGTGAAACCAATATTTCAAGATACGGGGGACTTGAGCATGGATTATGATCAATGTAAGTAGGAATTACTTGTCATTATTTATACTATTACATTTATTATTAGTTATTGATATTATTCCTATTCTCTTTATTTATTATTATGTAAATGTATGACCCCAGAAAAAAGGGGAATACATGTGCACAAACCGAACATTGCATACAAACATAAATCTGAATCATCGTTAGATTCTAAACTCTTTTTATCAAAGCTTGTCGTCATTGTATTGAATTGAACGGGCCGGTGTGACTTGTTGAACCTAAAGTTGGCGGGAAACTGAATTATTGCGAAACTTATTTCACTGTTGCATCACACAATACCAAAGCATCTGATCAATCGTGTATAAATATGGCTGAGAGCAATAGCCTTATCTTGATATTATACAGAAAATACCATGGGCCTAAAACCACTAGTTGTTAGATGTAAGTTTTTGGACTCGTGCATTAACTGACGTTACATTAAGAAAGTATATAACATCAAATATAAGCAGAGCTATTCCATCAATAGTTAAATGTATTTTCATAAAAGAAAGTTTATACACATGCACAATATATACACACGCACACACAACCATAGAATATTATTTGTCTGCGGTAAGATCATTGTTTAGCAGGCGAATTGTGTTTGTATCTTTAATAAATACGTAGTTATGTTGGGTCCAGCCGTTTTCCCGGTGGAAGGTAATTTGCATAGGCAGCTCGTACATGTGTTCGAGCTACGGCCGCTAAGAGGCGTGGCACAATTAGTCATCAATTCTAGCAAGCGCTATCAACAAGACAAACTTTATTTACAATGAAAGTGCGATGTGTTATGCTATGGTATGACAGAGGCGGATCCAGCCGGCGGCGNCCCCCCTCCATAAAATGAATATATATATAAAATGTGAAGACAATGCAACAAGAGATCATGCTTCTTGGGCCATATCGACGTGATGTCACACCTATGATTTTGTGCAGCCATCCATTTCCACGATGTATTGTAAAGGGACTTTTTCAGTTGCTTTGTCCTTTCCTACAGATAAGAGAAAAAACAATTTGCATAAATTAGATTGGTAAATGAGTGGACAAGATAGAATAAGAATTGATAGAAGAAGATAATAATCTTTTTTATTGAATTGCCGTCCTCAAATTTGTCCAGTGCCTCGGATATTGGTCAAGTAGCTTTTCACCAACATGACCAAGGCAGATCTGTTTAGGGTTCTCGAAAGATTGACGTTAAATCATAGGGAGAAAGTTTAAAGTTGACGTGTTGATCTAATAAATATACATGTTGATGAAATGAAATAGCGGGTTTCAAATGTGTGAACAGTGAATATCTTAAAGAGGGATTAACGAGAGTTGACTTGTGTAGAAGTGGATAAATCAGGAAATGAATATGAAAATCGGAGAGAGTTTAACGAATCATAATAACTCGAGTACAATTCTGATAGTAGGCGTCTCCCGTTTTCAGTGCGGTCATGATATGTAATGTGATACAGGGGAAACTGTTTGTAATTGAGTTTAACAATAAGTATTGCAGCATTATGTCATAACTTCGTTCTTTCATTTTTCAATCATGTTGTAAAATGAAATGAGCAAAAACATACATGTACAATTTTACCCTGGTTTGACGTTTCTTGCTAGTGCCCTTCGATAAACTTTCAACTGTCTTGATTTAAAACTGTTGACCCTTTCCTACAACTAAAGAGAAAATATATCTTCGACTGTCACATCAAATTCACTGGATAAAATACTCGGTGGAGAGAGTCGCAGCCCCCCTATCCCTGCCTCAAGCCTATATGTTTGTGAGATACTTTACCTCTTCGGTATATTTCTTCTGAATTTATCCCTGCCATCTGGTCCCTCTCCTTCATGATCTCCTGAGAACGGAGTCCCAGTGGATGAAAGAAGTAGAAGTAGGCCCCAACACAAGCCACCCCGAAGCCTCCACATATGGCGACGGTCGAGGTCAGGAACAGCTTCCTTTTAGTATCCCCATTGGTTGTTGCATTGGTATTATTTCCTCCTGTGGTCAAGAGTTGGTTTGGTTTATCTAAATCTGGGCACTGATTCATAAAACTTTTCACAAATGACAGTTTTACATTTCTAAACCAAATGCAATGATTTCAGTCGCTTATAATAATTTCTCTGATTTGTTATTGATAAAATTGTTATGAACCAGGAATACGGCTAGACACGCCTAAGGGAGTAAAAAGAGTCGGACTAAAATAATACAATAATGATATTGAAAATGATATTGCACATAAGCCTTGAATACGTTGGGATCTGGAATGTAAACTATGAACGATGGTAAATAGTTCCAGTCTCTATTATTGTCATCGGAAGGAATTAGTATTTGAATGAATCTTTATTTTGAACTGAATTCAATATATTAATCACTGTGTGATCTCCTGGTTAACCAAGGGCTAGGGTTAATCAAGTTACGGTGGTGGTGGTGGTGGTAAGGGAGGGGGGGGGCGCTGTTTTATGTCTGGTACATTCATGAGAGGGGAAGGAGCACATCAATTGATTCGGTGGGACAAATCCATGAAGCAATATGACGGTAAAAGGAATTGCAGCAAACTAAATTTCTACCCAAAATCAAGGAGAAGAGCAACAACAACAACAAAGGGCGGCAGGAAAGAAGAAGAAAAAGAAGAGACGAACATCCTTTAATAGTGAAAGACAGAGACGTCATTCAAGATACAAATCTTTCTCGCATATTTCATTCACTAACTTATATGAATTGTATACAAATTAACTAAATGAAAGCTCATCATATCATGGTTACCTTGACATTCTGGTATTGCACAATACACGGAAGTTACATACAGAGAGCAATCTAGACATCTCCCTTGGGATTCATCACAGAATTCATTCGCCTTGCACGTGTTCCCACAAACATCGACATCACCCTCGTGGTCGTTTCCCGGCAGGGCCCTCACGTGGGCAAGCGTGAGAGCAAATATTAATACCAGTGTTGTTCCTACATCCATTTCGATCTCATATGACGTTTCTATGTGTTAAACTATTCGATGCATGTCACTAAAATCATCGAAACAAAACGCTCTTTTGTTCGGGCTCATCGTTATGCATAGTTACAAAAGTGACTTTTGTTTGAAATTCATTCAGTCATTACGAAATTGACACGTTGTTTGTGAAACTTGGATTGGCTCCAACATATATCTGGTTATTCTCTTTCTTCAAAGGGAGTAACAAAGCAACAACCAAAAACAAAACAAAAATCTTTAAGGTGGTGATCCAGTTTGTTACGCAGATATTGAGATATATTCCCCTTTAGACACCACATCAGATACCTAATTCTTTCTGCGTATAGTGTAAATGGATGGTAATCATAGGATATGTTTTGCTCCTTACTTTTATTTCAGTAAAATAAAATAAAAAGTCAGGAAATTAGCTGAGGGGACGAAGCGGAAGTAGTTAAAAATATCAGCGTGTCGTTCTTTGTATTGTCAGACCGCTAGTACACGAACGCAAAGGCTTTAGAATGGCATGTTCGGATAACTTGAAACGTCTCGAAAAAATCGCATATGTCAACATGTGATGGAGAAGGTTATTTGAATTTCCTTCTTTTATTTATATGATATTAAAATCTTTGCGGAGACACTTCTGGCTGTAAAGCTTTCAGTTTTGATTTTGAAATATGTTGATTTTTATATTTAAAGGATTAATATATAAACAACAACTAAGCTAATGTACTGTAATGAACAACTATTTCAATGAAAATGCAAACTGCTACTAACTAACTCTCTCTCCCTTTCTCTCTCTCTCTCTCTCTGTCTCCTTATTTTTAATTCAGAAAACTATGGAAACACAGATAATAATAATAATTAAAACCGTAAACTGTATTAATGAAACCTGACAACTGATCTTTTTTGCATTTTTATGTGTATATTCTTTCCGGTAATGCATTAATGCCTCGTTATTTTCGACACCTACATTTCTTTTTATTGTATGTATGTATGTATGTCTGTCTATTTATGTGACGATAACCTTGTAAATACCACAAATTTCCATTGCTAACAATGCATGAGCCTGATGAACCCAACGAACTTTTGTGATTAAATAATTATTCAGGTCAGATATAGAGAGAAAGAGAGAGAGAGAGAGAGAGAGAGAGAGAGAATTAAGGAGAAATAGAAAGGGTGATAAACAGAGAAGTAGAGGGAAAAGGAAATGTAGTAGAACTGTTAGCACACTAAGAATAATTCATTTGAAACAGATACAGTAATTTTCCATGACGCTGTATTGCATTGTTAAATCTATGCCATTGTCATGATAACGTTGTTCATAGGGAAAGAGGGGGGATGGTTAAAGAGAATGAGAGAAGGAGGGAGAGAGAGAGAGAGAATGGAAAGAAAGAGAGACAGGAAGAGAGAGAAGGAGAAATAGAAAGGGTGATTGACAGAGAAGTAGAGGGGAAATGAAACGTAGTAAAACTGTTAGCACACTTCGAGAATAATTCTTTTGAAACAGATACAGTAATTTTCCATGACGCCGTTGTACTGCATTGTTAAATCTATGCCATTGTCATGATAACGTTGTTCATAGGGAAAAAGGGGGAGGGTTAAAGAGAATGAGAGAAGGAGGGAGAGAGAGAGAGAGAGAGAGAAAAAAAAAAAAAAGAGAGAGAGAGAGTAAGAGAGAGAAGGAGAAATAGAAAGGGTGATTGACGGAGATGTAGAGGGAAAAGGAAACGTAGTAGAACTGTTAGCACACTTCGAGAATAATTCTTTTGAAACAGATACAGTAATTTTCCATGACGCTGTTGTACTGCATTGTTAAATCTATGCCATTGTCATGATAACGTTGTTTATAGGGAAAGAGGAGGAGGGTTAGAGAAAATGAGAGAGAGAGAGAGAACAGAAATGGAAAGAGAAAGATGAAGAGATAGAAGGAGAAATAGAAAGGCTGATAGACAGAGAAGTAGAGGGAAAAGGAAAGGTAGGAGCACTGTTAGCACATTATTAATTGAAGTTGTTATGTATTATTATGTAAAGCACTAAGAAACGATGTGTATGTTAAGCGCTAAAAAAAATGATAACTATATTATCATTATTATCATCATAATAATTATTAGTAGTTGTTTATAGTATTATCACTATCATTATTTTGGTTTATTTTTAATGCATGAAATCATTATTCTATTCAGGCACTAGTTTGTAGTTTACAGAAAATCCCTCCTCCACCTTTGATCGATATAAACTCGACAGAGTATAGCTGAACTTGGAACTTGGTAAACTTGAAATATCATTATTTTTGCTCAATGTAGGATTGACATCTGTGTTTATCAGTAATTATATCAGCACAAATAAATTATCACCGTGTGTTTCAAATGCCATTCCGCATCACAGTTTGCTATAGCTTCCCAACGTTACTGATACTGTATAGAGAGTCTGCTTGAAGAAGGTGTTGTGGAATGGTTGAATTCTACATCAATTAATGATACACGTAGATTAAATGGCCTTGAATTCTAAAAAACAAAAACAAGAAAGCATTTTATTCCTTATGCAAAACATAAATATAATGAAATTGCAATTTTATTTACATTTTAATCTAATTATATTACAACAAACTATACAATGAAAGACAAATATAATAATAATGGCACGAGAAAAGAGGACGAAACTAGAAGCAGAGCTTGTTAAAGTATTAGTTCCCGTCAGAGGCTGCTTTACAACACGTTTTGAAAACAAAGTAAACATAGAAAACATTTGTTTCTTTTGTTATCTTCATTAAGACACTCCTCTGACTATGATTATAACATACGTCATTGTATGAAAGCACATTGTTGTAGATCTTTTGAAAATGCTGTAAACTCAATGTTATTTCAATTTATACTCCAGCTAAATTATATAAGAAGTGTAAAAGCAGGAACAATAATCGTGGTTCGCGTAGTGTACAAGTATAAGTCACTAGTTTCCATCATGTTTTGACGAAATGTTCAACAAAAAGGATATAAGAACGAATCAACATTGTCATAACATGATAAATGCTAGTTTAGACCTCTTCGTTTTGATTATGAAGACGATATAATGCTAATGAAAAGGGTCGATCAATGGCCAAGTTCAGTCATTTTAATAGGGAGACACGTAAGTTCTATTCTAACAGAAAAATCAATACCTTCACCTAAACATGTTTAGAAAAATATCCCACACCCCTAATTTGAAAGACATAAGCATCAATTGATTAATCCACAGAAATCCATCTATAAAAATCGTTGACCTGTTCTGAAGCAGTGACAGCCTGATTTGTTGTATTGTTCGTTCCTTCGATCACTGCTGCGTGTTATCAGCATTCACCAGCGGCGCCATCGACGGCGTCTTCTGTATGTCTTCTGTATCAGCAAGAACAATCTTATCGTTCTATATAATATGTTGCTTTTTTACAGTCAAACCTGTCTTGATGACCACCTCTCTATAGCGGTTCACCCATAAAGCCTCCCTCTGGAAGGGAAGAATCTGTCTCAATCGCCGACCTGTTTACAGTGGCCACCTGTTGTGTTTTCTTTAAGAGACTAGTTTGAATGTACCTTATGACGTCATCAGTCCCCGTCTCCAGAATGGCGTTCCCACCGGCTGTCTTCACACATGCCATTTGGTGGGTTAAAAGAAGAGGCCCCAGTGGAAACTTCATGGCCCTCATTACTTCCGTCTGAAAACGAGAAAATATATCAAAATCAAATCAGTTCGATCATCCCTTATTTGAAAATCCGAAATGAACTCAATGCAGGATAATTAGTATAATCAGAATCCCCACTCAATATAACAGACGGAACGTATTACAAAACGCAGTTATGTTCCGTATTCTATACTAATTCTGTTGATCCCGAACCCTATGGCCCAAATTCACAAAGTAGGTTCGTCGACAAACCTTGGTTTTCGTACGTCATATGACGCGTTTTTCGCGTTTTTTTAAATATTTTTTTTTTTACAAACGCACGAAAACCAAGATTTGTCGACAAACCTCCTTTGTTAATTCTGGCCTATAGGTCTAGGATCACGTTTAACAAAAAGATTTATACCTCAGACTAACTACCTTTAGATACATCCGAAAGGGAACAAAAGCCGGGTTTAATATTTAAATAGAATACGGTCCAATGTAATCTGAAATGTTGGAACATATTTCGCCCATATGCAGATTATGCGATATCTAGTCTGTGTGTGAGCAGTGGTCATTCGAATCCTAGAAGTTTTGTCTTGATTTTTGTTTGTGTTCTGATTGAACAAATTTCATTTTTGTGTGAAATATTTAAAAAATGTGTTCTTTGAATCATTCCTCAAAGACTGTACTTTCAAGTTGGTAAATTATGTTATAAATATTGTTTAACTAAAAGTTTTGAGACAAAATGACTTCGTAAATACTGAATTTCAACATATTTCACGTACTTACCGGTTATTTTCCTGTGAATTTCTGGAGTCCTCTTTAGGGAGGATCCTTGATCAGATGGACAAGCTCCTAGAAGTGTCTCAGATTCCAGAAGAGGATTTTCAGTTGGGTGTACGCGTGCTGACTGAAGTAGCACACCAGAAGTCCCAGAGGATTTCGAAGTAGTCATGGACTGAGAGGTGGTGTGAATTTGGATCGAAGTAGGCCCTGTTGTCGTTGATGCAGACGATGTATAGTTACGAGAGCCAGATGCAGAATGTGTAGGGTCGGTAGCAGCTGCAGCTTCGACATTAGGCCTAGGACGTCTAGAAAGTCTAGAAGAGTTTGGTCGGGAGGGTCCTGGTTGGTTTGTGATATTATGACCGTCTACCTCGTCAGCGTTAACAGTGGTATATCCATCAGGTGTTTTGTTACAGCCGTTACTCCTGGGTCTTTCTTCTAGCTCGATCTCTGTTCCGTTTTCGGAGTTTCCGAAGCGGCATATGATGGGCATCTTCAATTTGTTATGATACATTAGACATATTAAGACGAAGAAGATGATGAACACAGTAATGGACAGAAATGAGAGAAGTACGACAAGCCAGACGGGCAGCACCAAATGCCCTTTATCGTTGTCTAAGAATGTGTTGTCTCCTCCAGATGGTATATGATTTGCGTTGGTGGATAGGTGAACTACCACAGCAGAAACCATAGAGGAGGTGAGACTTTGGGTTGAAGCAGGCCCTGTTGACGTTGGTGCAATCGTTGGTGCAATCGTTGTGAAGTTCGGCTCTGGTTTTAAAAAAATGAATGGAAATTTCACTGTTTTTTTTCTGCATAAAAAGAACAAGTTCGGTTTGTCTATAGTATACCATAACAACGTATGAGAATGAGAGTCTTTTGAACGAAAAATGCACAATGGCAAACTGTTTATTTTTTATCTCAATTTGTATCAGAGAAATATTGAACACCCACCAGTATTTTGTCTGTACTTCCACCTTTGTTGACCCTTTTGNAAATTTGAGGCGTGCGCGCCTGTGTCCAACAATAATGGAGGTGTATTATTGTGGTATTTGCATTTATTGGGAGTATAGAAGGATGACGGATGGAATAAGATGTGAAGTTATAGAACAGACGTACTTTAGATTGTATGTAGAAATATATCGAAGGGATTTGTCTGATATAGTGGGTTTCAGTTAAGCATGATAGGTAGATTACAATGTGGTTGTACCGTGTTAACAATCTAAAAAAAACTTGATATATATATATATATATATCAAAGTATCGTGGTAAAGATCAAGACAAAAACTATGATAACTGTTGAACGATTCACTGAGAAGTTTATTCCACAATGTACGCGTGGAAAACCTATATGACTCGGACTCCAATACGTACAACAATTATCAGAACCTATAGGCAGGTGGCTTTCGACCAGACAAACAATTTTTAAAATATAGAATTGTGATTTTAACACCGGAAGCAAAGTAGAAATTGTTACTCATGCTTGCAAAATTAAATCATGGAGTCACCACTTCATATTTGACAAAAACAACGACTACAGCTTGGTATTGACATCAAAATGATAACAGTAGTATGACAGAAAATCATTGCACGTTTATTTACAACCCGTTTCACTAGAATTAAATGCACGGAGGCGTTTTTTTTTTTTCTTCCGTTGATACATTACACCGGGAACCAGGGCATTGCTTCACAAAACAGTCATAATGCAAGTTCACCGACATCCCATTGTGTTTCAACGGGGCTGTCGGCATACTTGTTCTTATATTACTACGGTTTCGTGAACAGGCATATAATACTTGTATTTATGACCATGGGAAAGATGCACCGTTAATCAGTTTTCTTGGAATAAAGAATTGCACCTAATACAATGATACTCTTGTTAGCAGGGATATGAAGAAGTAAACAAATGGATTCACATTACGCAATACACATGCTTCAATCAAACGTACGGATGATAATAATAACAATTATGATAATGATGAAAATGATATTAATAATAATGAAAGTAATAATTATGTTAATAATGATATTAATCATCATCAGTATCGTTATTATTCAGAGTCATGATCATTCACAATTACAAAAATGCGAGAAAAATAAAATTCAATCATAGCAAGATAAATACAAAAATGTGTGCAGACAGATATCTTGAAATTAAAAAGTTAAGAACATTCATGTATAATCCTACCTTTGTGAAGTTAAAGAAGAATTTCTACAATAATAATGGTTCCTCCAAATAAAACGGTTGGGAGACACCAGCTATTCTCAATACAACGGCGCGAAGGCTTTCTACAATATCTGTCAATGATAACCCGTCCGCCTTCCTTGAATAGCTCGATGTAAAATAATGAAGAGTTACTTCATCATCAGATGGCGGGACATTTTTCGCGCCAAAACCGGATCTACGTCTTTTATACGTGTACGTACACACTCAGCTACATCCATCCCTTTATCTGTAAGTGATCCTAGTAGACAGGTAAACACGGGTTCAAGGCTGTAACGTACATACTTCATTCTCAATTAACTGGCCCATCGTGATTTTATTAACATGGTCCTTCGTGGAATGTAGAATCAGTACAATGTAACTATAATAAAATTCATTAATGGGAATCTATAACATTATTGATTATTATCTTCTTTATTTATTTTCTTTCCTGGGGTGGGGCGGTGTAAGGACTGTCTGCCAATGATGTTTGCGTATATACTGCTTTTGATGCATATGTTAACACTTTCACATGGTACTAGACCATGCTACACTGCTCCAATTTCCCTTCCATTGTAAACAAAATAACAACAGTAGCACTGGCACACCAGTCATAATTATGGCAAACGGCCAATTGCACGCTTTGGCGCACCGAGACAAATTTTTAAGAAGGCATATTTTGGCGATGAGTAATGATAATTGATTTCCAAGTAAACAGGTCATTAAGTAGCTATACAGTTGATAAGTACCGATAGGACGATAACATGGAAAATCACTGTAAAAAACAATGCACATAACCCGTTTTATCAATAAGGGAACAACAAACGAAAAGGTAGGAGTAAAACCTCAGTTGCTTGCAGGAAAGTTAAATCAAACCACTGAGATGGTGGTGTCTGTCTTCTTCTCCCTCAATGGATGCACTTTACTTGTGTATGGTCCGTGGACATAAACAGGCCTTGCCGAGACAAAGAACAGAACATGTTGCGCAATGAAGGAAGTTCACTACTGGCTGATTTTGGAGGGGGGGGGGGGGGGGGGG
>BEXV01000403.1:104884-129653 GCA_003118195.1 Hemicentrotus pulcherrimus
GGGCTACTAGCAAGTTCACTGGAATCTGGTGGAATGTTTGCCCTCTAGCCTAGGCTCTAGTCTAGTGTTTCGTTATCTAGATCTAAAGTTTACAGTTTGATTTAGAAAAAATGATGATTGGAAAGAAAATAGATTTAAAATTACTGTAAAACATCAAACATGAGGACTAAGGTAAGGATTAACTTTCAGCTAATCTGTCTGTTTTATTAAAGGCCCACTGCACTACCTGTAGCTACTTGCGCCCTCTATATAACAAACAGTGCGTAATCGGTGACCATTGGTCCCCCATAATCCTCTCTTTCTTATGTTAACTGAGAGCTGAGTTGATGAGATAACCATCTGTCCAGTGACCTTGCAGGGCGCTCTAATCAATCCTGTAAACTATGTCAGATAAGCTTTAAAGCTACTGCGCACTATGATGTTGTACAATTTATTTCTCATTTGAATAAAAGGAGGAAATCTAGATCTAACTGGTGCATGCAGTAGATCTCCAATAACTATCACAAAAGATTTGGAGAGAAAAATATATTTTGCTTTAACCTTTTCGCATGAGTGCTGCAATTATTGTTCTTCTTCTAAAAAGAGTATAACCTTTTGATTCTTTTTCTGTGCCCTTCTATTGCCTTTATAAAAATTATATTTGTATCAAAATATTCCTCCATGTTGAATGCTGGTTTTCAGCCATCCAAACACTCAACTGATTTGGTACAAATGGCTGCTTTGTTAATGTTATCATGTTGTGCTTTTTATTACATTTGAAGATTTAATAATTTCGTTGAATAAGTGCGATAATGCAAATTGTAATCAACTGTCAAGATTTCAATAATTATGTGCCATTGTTCCTTTGTTATTATTGACTTGGTGTTTTTCATTTAATCTCAAGTTCTCTACACATCAGCACATTTTTGTAAGTTTCACTGAATATTTTTACCATGCTTTCATGATGTAACTGCAAACTAAGATTGTCTGCTCATCATTTAGCATTTATATGTTTTTCTTAATTTGCAGACCCAACGTGGACAGTATGAGGGACCAGACAAATACGATGAATACTTGCTACAGCTACAGCATAAGAATAGGTAAATTGAACATTTCCAAGCCTGCATGTTGGAAGTTAATAAGTTCAAGGACAATATAAAAGTTAATTGTAAATGTAATGCCAATTATTGGCAAAGAAGATGTCCATTATGAGTTTTAAAATTTTCTTTATCTTACACATTATTTTGTAAGTATATATCATTTCAGTATTTTAGCAAAGTTCTCTACTACCTACTTTTCATTGATCATGTTTTTTGTGTATCTAGAGTCTGTCTAATGGATACATCACTGAACTGTGGATTACATGGTTTGCGCTTCAAGTCCATGCCTGGCACTATTCTCCATCAGAAAGACATTAATACATATTTTGCCCTCTCCACCCAGGTGTCGTGAATGAGGTGTCGTGAGGTGTCGTGAATAGGTGCCTGGTGGGAGTTTGTTCCTCGAATGATTTCAGCACCTTAGTGCAGCTGTACGCAAGCTCTTACAGAATAGAATTGAATGGAGAAAAAAAACTTAACAAATAGGTACAGAAAAAGTAGTATTCGAGCCAGGCCAATAAAAATGCGATGAAGGCGCCTCAAGCATCCCTGAGCGCTTGCTATATGTGCACAATATGAATGTATCTATTTTTATAATAGTATTGTGTACGTGTCTTTTCAAATTTTTGTGCAGGTTGCTGAAACAGTTGAAAGCCAAGGATGAAAAGCAGATAGCCTTGGAGAGGAAAGAGCAAGGGTTTTCACTGTATGTCAATGGGGCCTATACAAACCTAGCTGGAGCAAAGCATTCCCCTCGGAAACCAACCACAAAGAAGCCCAAAACTGCAGGAGGTCAGACAAAGACTAAAGTTTAGATATCAAGATTTAACTTTAAAAGTTTACTGGTCGATAGTGTTGATGATGTAAAACAAACCAAGTTGTTTACTGTGGCCCTATATGCTTACATGTACATCATATTTCTTATGATAATGATAGTTGATGCATGATGATGATTATATAATACAGTAATGAATCACTTAAAATATAAATGATGATGAGTTGAGATGGCTAAATGAGAAAGATAAATAATTTTGTAATGTCTTGTGAGGCTATTACTTATACAAGAGTGAATGTTTGTGCTCTCAAACCATAGGTCTGAGTATAGGAAAGTTAAGTTTTGTTGCCATGATATTCATTTTCCAGCCGCAATTTGGATCCGTCAAATAAGGGTCTGCTCATTGAACAGAATATATCATGTGTTTGAATCTTGCTCAGGTGGATGACTGAAGCCTGCATTATGTGTAAATGTTTATGTGCCCCTTCCATGTTTCAAATGGATGCAGACTAGGTTTAAGTGGAAAGCACGCTGTCCCACGAACATTACATTAAATATATACCCTGTGCTTAGGAGAGTCACCACCTTTCCACGTTAGGTTCCTGGCTGCACTCCTTGTAATAGAGAAAGAGGAAATTAAACTGCAGTCAAGTTACATTTCCACATCTCTACCAATAATACTTGTGAGACCCATGGGATACAGTCATTCAGTGAGCTTTTCCCATCCTGGATACAGATGACACCAAATCCTTAATGATAATGATAACAATTGAGCATGTCATTTATATATTTTGTTTTACATAGACTACCCAAGGAGAGCTGTGATTGGTCAGATCAATGCAGAGGATGGTCTAGATGGGGTCGACAGAGCTAAGACAGCACCAGGGAAGGTCCAACGGAAGAACTGGACCCAGGTAGCCAAATTTTATCTAAATCTGTTTTTACCAATTCATCACCCTCTCTCCCTTTCTCCTTCACTTCCCCTCTCCTCCCTCCCTTCACCTCTCCTTCCCCTTTCCATTCAACTCTCTCTCCACTCTCTCTATTCCTCTCCTTCTCTCTCTCTCTCTCCCCCTCTCTCTCCCCTCTTTCTTCCTCTTTCTCTTCCTCTACCTTTCTCCATAATTTATCTCTCCCCCTCTCTCCGTAATTTCTCTCTTTCCCTCTCTCTCTTCCTCTACCTCTCTCCATAATTTCTCTCTTTCCCCCTCTCTCCCTCTCTCTCTTCCTCTACCCCTCTCTCCACAATGTCACTCTCTCCTCATCTTCCTTTCTGCTCCTTGCTCCCCTCTCATTCTTTGTATATCTATGTGTCTCTTTCTCTCAGATTGCAAACCCTATTTATTCTTTTTGTAAGAGCTACCTGTAAGGGGATCACCTGAAAATGTTGTAACACTCACACATGCAATTTAGGCTACGTAAAATAGTATTGTTAATGCTATGTTCGTCTTAATATGAGTCATACATAGTGCTTGCTGTAATTGATATTTGTCTTTTCTTCTGGCATAATAATAATTAGATATTTTTCTTGTCATCTGTCTTTATTCTACATTGTGTGCTATTGAATACAGTGTATAGATGATACTTTTGTACTGTTATGATTATACTCTTTTATATTTTTTTACATGTGATTTCTGAAAAACAAATAAACTTGTATATTTCTTTTATATCGTTCAGGTCTCTGTGGATATCAAGACAGACCAAGGAGAGAGGTTGAAATTAAAGTCAAGACTTGCCAAAGGTAGGATTATACAGCTTTGCTGGGAGCACAAAATGTGATTCCGATTGAAGGATTGGAAGATGATAATCTTCAAGATTACATAATCTTCCCTCACTAGGGCCATCAATGTATGTGCAGGGAAGTATTTCACAAAGACTAGGATCAACTTTAGGTTGGACTTGAATATGGCAGGCTGTTCATGCCACTGTTTGCTCTCACCATTATGATCTTTGGATAATATTTTTTCCTTCAATAATGAATTAAAACAAAATAAAAATTCTGTAAATTTGTGACCATGACCTGAGAGACTATANAACAAAATAAAAATTCTGTAAATTTGTGACCATGACCTGAGAGACTATAATGACAGTAAACAGTGAAAGCAAACAGTGGCATGAATGGCCTGCCATAGTTAAGTCAAACTTAAAGTCTATCTTAGTCTTTGTGAAGCACCCCCAGATCTGTCATTTTGTATGCGGATTAGAGCTCCTTGAAGATTTCAATTCAATGTTTGCCTCTTGTTGGATTTGTTTTCAAACTT
The DNA here is from genome assembly GCA_003118195.1 of Hemicentrotus pulcherrimus. Classification (NCBI taxonomy): domain Eukaryota; kingdom Metazoa; phylum Echinodermata; class Echinoidea; order Camarodonta; family Strongylocentrotidae; genus Hemicentrotus; species Hemicentrotus pulcherrimus. Next base: position 109,000 of record BEXV01000403.1, read on the forward strand.
TTTCATTTTGAAATGTAGTGCTTGCTCAGACTTTACAGGCTTATTCTTGCACACAGGTGATAAATTCACTCTATATTTTGGGCGTTCAATTTAATTTTCACCTGTTCCTGCAAGATTTTCTGTCAACATGTCTTTTAGAATACTTATTTCCACAACTACTTGCATATACACACCATTAAAGTCTTCCTTAAACATTTTACCTTTTTGATTCTGTAGCTCCAGAGTATTCAGAAGATTTTGAGGTGTACCAGAGCATGGCTTCCAAGGCTGACCAGGATGGTGATGGGAATGATGGAGATGATGATGATGAAGGAAGGAGAGATAAAGAGAAAGATAGGGAAGAAGTTGAGGATGAGGAGGAGAAAAGAGAGAAAAGTACTGATGGTGATGATGAAGATGAAGAAGACTATTCACAGGTATGTAAACAAGGACAATACAAGCATCCTATATTATTCTTTCAGAAATATACTTTTTTTTAAACAGGTCTTAATGAATAGCCCAAAATAGAGACCGTTTGCAAAACGATAATAATCAAGTTTATTTTATTTGATTCAGAAGTCAAAACCAGGTTATATTTACATTATGCTATTAATAATGCATTCTATTGATCGATCTTTTGAAACTCGTTATTTTAAAATTAGTGATGTATTTTATTTCATTTTGTAAATCTTGCAATCAGCTGACAAAGCAGATGACAGTGATCCTAGAGGGAGGCTCAGATGGTGACAGTGATCTGGAGATCGATGCTGGCCAATACAAGAAGAGAAGGAGTAAAGATGGAAGAAGTGAAGAGGAGGAGGAGGGAATGGATGAAGATGATGATGATGATGATGGTATTGTAAACCAGCAACTGCTTCTCAGCATTGAAGATGTTAAGGTAAGCGATTATTGTGTTAATTTGTTTCAATTTAATATGTCCATATCTCAATCAAAACATGAAAAAAGGGATTACATCAAATTAAAAATAATAATAATAAAAATGTAGTTTGTACCCAAAAAGTGAAATTATATTTGTTTTAAAGCTTTTAAAAGTGGTATTACCAATTAATTGATTTGGGCAATATAACTTTTCAAGCAGTGAGTGAGCTACCCTGTTTATTTTTTTGCATTCATTTCTGAAGTTTGAACTTTAATTATTAGTTTCTGAATTTGAATTGTTCCATTATTATATTTTTGAAATGTTAACTACCTCATATATATATATCATCTTATTGAACTATTTACATATCTATACAACTGTATGTTTTATGTCATATGTTATGAGCTGCTTTGGCAAGTCCATTGTCCTGGGCCATGTACGCTATAATTCTCTGTATAACTATGATCTATTTGTTCCACTGTCTATTATGATTATGAAATAAATGCTGATTATATCATTGTTCCTTCTGTATACAGACACTAAGGAGGAGTTTAGAGGCTAATCCACACATTAGGAGAAGTATTTGTAGAAAGGTAAGTCATTCTGATATTTCTAAAAAGTGGTAGTGATATTTTATTATAAGAATCTATTCTAGATTTATTTTATATTGTGAGGTTGCAGGGAGCAGAAGAACTGTAACAAAATTGAGAACCTTTATGAAAAAATTGCATACACTGAAGCGTGCCAACATAGAACTGCACATGCTGGGCTAGGTAGAAATCAGGTGGCCCACAAGAATGTTCTTGTTTTTAGTAACATTGCAATGTAAATTGATGTTTTTTACCACAAGGACAGAAGTATAACAAATTACAGAAACACATTGTTTTCTTCAATTAGTTTATCACCCTCAGAATTCTGATATACACACACTCACTGACTTTTCTACCTAATTTGTATAAAAAGCATCAAATTTGAATTGACCTGTACTGTTATATCAAACTTGTGTTGAATTTTCATCTGAACAGGGGACCGAGTCTGACGATGGATCGTCAAGCTCAGAAGACGACATCGAGGAGGAGGATGAGGACGAGATCGAGGAAGACTTGGACGTCCTTGATGACAGCCTAGATGTGGGCAGGAGGGATAGCGGAGAAAAAATGAAGATAGAGCCGGGAGATATGATAGTCCTTGACTTTGCATCACATATGAAACGTAAGGAAACAATATTTCTCAAAATGATTGTCAGTTCGACTGGCAGTACTAGATTGTCATAGAATTTCTCTAGTTCATTTAATGAAATTATATTTTTTTTCTGGCTTTATATTAATACTTTCCTGTCATTGTGTCATTGTAAATCATCAACAATAAAAATCGTCTTGTGCTCTTAGCCTGAATATTTATCAGCTAATATGCACACATTTTGTTATTCGTGTCATTGCTTAATAATTCATTAATATCTGATGTAATAAAACAATTGAAAATTATGTGATCATACATATATAAAATTCTTGAGTCCTGTGTAAAAGCTTTTTGGGAAAGGATATTCTCTAACTTATAACTTATTTTTATGGAATGCTTTACTCTGTGATGCATATATGAAATGTTTCTATTTAATATATCTATTTTACTTTTCTTTATGTGTAGCTAAAAGCAAGGAACTATCAGCAAAGTAAGTACACATATTTTTTTTAATATTTAAAAAAAAAAAAATCCATCAACATTCACCAAACCTACATGTATGCGTTCAATACAAATCATTTTCAGCTACACCAACTGTACATAACATTTACTACAGTACATACGATTTACTACAGTGTAGTAATCACAAATTGTGTTATGTGTAGATGACATTAAACAATCATCATAACTTTTCAAGTTAGAAGCATAAATTTCCTACTTATACACTAAAGAGAGGATTAAGCATTGCATCACAAAGATCACATACACTGGCAATCAATGAGTAAACACATGAACATGCAGTAATGAATTTTCAAACCTCTTTATCCAATTCATTTTTCTAGGAGGAAAACAGATGCAGATGAAGTTTATCTCCCTTCGAGAGCAAGCCAAGAAGACTTCAGGAAACAGGGAGCTCAGAAACAGAAGGATATTGTCTTGGATGCAGGTATGACTTTAATAGAACCATGCATGGCCACATTGTGAAAAAGGAAAGCAACACATATATTGCATGCTACTGATATGAATTCTCCATTATGTCAGAGATTATGTTTGACACAGCTGTTTAGATCTAGTTCTTGTTTTTCACAGCAAAATAGATATGATATCCAGAGAACACTCGTCAAAATATACTTTCATATTTTAAAAAAATGACAATCTTGCGAAAAGTGGTAAAGTTAAAGTTGGCCTCCTTTTGGGATTCAAGAATAATGAAATTGTTGTCATTAGAGTTTTGACCACATCGTATTGGTGTTCTTCTCAAATTGGTTGCCATCAATGGTACTACCATGGAGACCCTGATTTTGATTGGCTGTTGAGCCCTGTTACCATGGTAGTTGCCATTGATAGCGAAGTTACCATCAATAGTAAATTTTATGCTGGTCAATACTTATATGTATATGTGTGTTGTTTTTTTAGGTCCTGCAGTGAGAAAATCCACCTCCCTGCAAACTCAGAAGAAAGAGGAAGAGACCCGCAAGTGGGCAAGCACTCCCAAGGAAGACGTCTCGGCCATCCAGAGGGCCATGGCTGCAGAGAACAGGGTTGCCACGGCAACACGAACCCAGAGCAGGGCCAGGACAGCTCCTAAGGAAGAAACCAAGGTTAGTTGTCCTGAATGGAATGTGAAGATATTGTCGTCAATGTTTTTTTATTTTTCTTTCTTTCTCATATACTTATTTTAAAAATCTGATGTTTTGGGATGAAAGTTACAAAAATGTGTATAAACTCAGTATTACATGTGCGGGCAAAAACCTGTTCCCCAGTTTCATTTTTTTTCGGATATTGAAATAAGTACGTTTTTCCCCTTCTCATAGACAATATCACCATCACCTGGTGACATGCCTAAGAGACCGGTCACTGTCATCCTACGGCATGGTGAGGAGGACCAAGCTGACATTGATGATAACCATGAAGGAAAGGAGACAGCTGAAGAGTTGAGTGCTTCGACCGACTCCTCAAGCCATGACCCGCTGCTAAACTCTCAGAATCTGGATGACCTGAAGCTAGCCATGGCCCTGGAGAAGGTCAAAGATATGGATGCCAAGTGAGTATGTTTGCCCTTTTCAGAGGAGCAGGGTTATTTTTACCTTGAGAGTGGCAGCGAGGAAAGGAGAAATTCACAAATTCTGTCTGTGTCCATAGTGTCAGTGCCAAAGATTGACAACACATGGAGAAAAAAACAGAAACAAGAACGACCCTGTAAAGTTTTATATCTATTGCAAAGGGTTTTAACACTATTGGTTGTTGTTCTTTCATAAACCATGCATTAACTTGTGATAATTTGCATTATATGTGTTATAAATTGACATCAAAGGAAACTTACATCTGAGATTCAGAAATGTGAACTCATGGAATCTTGGGTATGAAATAGTCTGTTCTCTCACCCTCTGGTTCAGTATATTGCCTTAAATGCTGCACACTGTAATGAACATGTGTAGTGTCGTACCAGCACTTCAGTGAATTCAGAAGTTTTGATGTAATTCCCTAAGAAAACAAACACGAGATTTACATGGTAAGGAAGCAACCAAAGACCTACTGCTTTCAATTCATATTTGCAAATTCAATGTCTTCATACCAAATGCCACAAATCCAGAAATTCTCAACGTGCATTTAATTTTTAGCGAATTAGCAACTGGTTCAGATTCAGTTTCAGATTCAGTGTTTATGATATAATGCTTTATGATTGAATTTTGACTGAAGAGGATCTATTTATTTCAATCGTGCAGGTCACAGAGGAGACTACTGAAGGTTCTTGGCAGGTTAGAGGACTCCACGAGCCCTCGATCATCAAGGAACACACCTCGTCATCACCACCCACAAGGACAGTTGTCCACAGAGGGCGCTGGTCAGAGTGATATCTTCACGGGACCAAAGCTGGCTCCTCGCTCAAAGGTGCGAAACAGGGAATTTAATCTCTTGGGAACTCTTTTGACATCCCCTTTTAAACATCCCATTTCAGTGGAAAGATGGTTGTGTGAGTTGGTGCCCAGGGGGTTGTTTCACAAAACCGTCATAAGAACATGATCAACGACCTTTAAACGCTTTGGCTCTTTTTTTACAAAAAAACAAATTTACTCATCCAAGCAGTACCCAAAGAACATAAGAATATAATCAAATTCTTTGTATAAAGTGATAAGATTTCCAAGAGATATTTTCAAATATAGAAAATAAAGTTAATTTTCATCAGGTAAGTAGCATAGGTTTTTGTACAGAAAATGTGATTCATTTTCTTTGTGTGTTCAAAGATGCATGGCTTCTCTATTTTAAAGTGTTTCAAAATTGTTTCTTTTCATCTCTACAGAGTGCATCAAGCTCAAAGTCAAGTTAGCTTGAAACATCATCTTCTGACCTAGAGTTCATCATTGAGATCAACTCTAACTGGGGTCATCCATCCAGAGTAGGGGTCACAGAGGTGCAGTTCTTTGACCTTGAAGGTCAAAGGTTAACACTCCAACCATCAAGCCTGGATGTTCAGAATGCTTCAGAGAGCAAAGGAGAGCTTGCTAACATTGTCAATGCCAGGATGAAGGTACCTATACATTTTTTTCTTTAAAAATAATATTTCTCCTGAAATAAAGTATTGCAGATACTACCAATTGATGTATTATTATTTTTGTTCACAAATTGTCACTCTGTATTTTGGGTTTCTAGGGGATAGAATGACTTAAATGAAAAAAAGGTTGGTTTTGTATTAAACTCGACCCATGTGTTTGGTTTATCCCCTTTTCGTTAATTCACTCCACATAATGTGGGTCACTTTGAAAGAAATAGTAATACACTGAAGAAAAAAACTAGTTGAACCTGTAAAACTTTTTTAACAAGTGATAATCTGTAAAACGTTCTGTTTAATGTTGTTTGCTTTTTCCGGAATTGGTTTTGGTAGCTTATGCTTATTTTCATCATTATTGATGAATTGGTAGCCGTCAAAATATGAATGGTACTGCTTCTCATTTACAGACTACAAAAGAAAGGAACATGTGGAGCTGTGAGTATGAGAAGGGCTCACCAGTCTTGCTGCTCTTTAGGATACCAGCTTCCTCGGCAGGGAGTGGTATTTCCAAAATGAGGATCTGGAACTTCAACAAGACTCTGAAGGTTAGTATGGGATTATTATTTTTCCATCTTTGCTTGATACTGCAAGAGGCAATTTTTTGGTGTACAAATATTTCTTGAAGATGAAAGTTGTGTTCTTGATGATTAACATGGGCTACTTATTGTGAATGTTTGCACTTTCATTGCAAGTTTATTTTCTTGTGTGTATTTCATAACCCTACCATGCTTTTGCAAAATTCACAAAAATAACGAGCTTAACAACTTATAATATATCACTGGCACATATTGGAGAAAATTTTGACTCGTTGCATAAATGGACCTGTGATAGAGTTTCTTCTAAATAATATCCATTTTTTTAAAACTTTTATCAATCTGCAACTGATTGGAGTCTAAAGTGAATATTTGCATAAAATAAAGAAGAGATCATTTAAAATCTGTCTACAAACGTTTTTTATTATCTAAAGTAATGATCATACGTGTAGATGGCATATCATTTATGATTGTACTCATACATTTGTTTGTATATTTGTTTTCATCTGTTTCCTGTAGGATTTGAGCATTGGAATCAAAGAGGCCAGGATACTTCTTCAAGATAAAACAATATGGGAAGGAACACTGGACAAGGGATGTGGAAACCAAGTCTTTGATTACAGTACAACCATTCCTATACCCATAGAAAATACAACTAAAGACAGTCCAGGTAACAGTGATCCATCAAATACATCACACCAGGAAAAACAAAGTGCAAACGTAAATCCAAATGTAAAAAGAACTGAGCAATCAAAACAAGTGAAAAATGTGGAGCAGAGGTTGCGTGGTGCTGGTGACAAGGACCTGGGAAGCAAGCAGCCTCAGTCAAAGTCACTGGAAGGGAGGTTGTCGAATCCAAACAAAAGCAACTCAAACAGCAATGGGAATGAGGATGGGGAAGAGGATGGGAGCGGAGAGTTACGCCGGAGCATAGCGTTTGATATAGACCTGGATCTGTTCCCCTCCAAAGTAGAACCAGCCCACGATGCAAAGTTGGATCAAACTGTGTTGAGCAGGGACGTGACTCAGAAGCCCATAGACAAGACAAAGACTAAAGGGCTAAGAGCTTCTAAGCCTAAACTTTCAAGTGCTACAGAACCTCAGAAATCACATTCTAGCTCATCTTCGGCCCCTAAAAGAGATATCCCCAAGGTTAGTGTAGACCCAAAACATGCTACTCCAGCCTTGTCTAAATCTGTAGAACCTTCTGTAAAGGATTCCGTTGGAGTTAGTCAAGACCTTGGACTGAGACCTAGTGTCTCGGATAGCTTTAACCCAGAAGACCCCAGGCAGACCATCCGATGTGAGACCAGAGTACTGATGCGGTCCACAGATACCAGTCTGGATCTACCGGTGGTGGATGATAGCATTCAGATCTATGCATCACCAAACACCTCCCTGGATGCAAGCAGAGGTAAGGCCTTCTTGACATTTTACCTGGAGATTGGATTGACTTGGTTTTTGGTTGGTTGGTTGATTGATTGACTGACAGATTGACTAACTGACTGATATTTGGTTCATGTTTTGTTTTTTAAATTTATGTATTAATTTCCTTATTTATGTATTAATTTCCTTATTTATGTATTAATTTCCTTATTTATTGATGAATTGATTACTGTACATGATTGCTTGATTAAATGATTGATTGATAGATTGATTCAACACTTGATTGGCAATTTGTACCCTGAATAAGGATTTTAACTCCTTCATTATAATTTATTGAGTGTACACTACATTAAATACGTAAGTTTGAGGTACGTTTACTGGTATGTAGATCAGTGAAATACATCTTTTATCTACATGGAAAAATAAAACTTCTACCAACATTCAAGTCAGAATACTGAATTATACAAAGCAGGTAACGTCATTGCAGCGCTAGGAGCGTCACAATGTGATGGACATGTGCGCTATATAAGAAGCCATCATTATCATTATTATAAAACATTTTGGGGATGATTCTCAAAAGCAATCTTCAATTTTGAAAAAGAACCAATTAAACGACAAATTCCAATCCATTTTCATTTGATATGCCTTAATTTGTGTGTTACTTTCCTGTTTCAGAGAAAACTCCTCTTGCCGATGATGATATAACTCCAAGAGCAGTTCCCATGGCGATGTTATCATCTCCAAACAAGAAAGCTACTGCTAGTGAGCAGGATAACAGTTTTGACAAGGAAGAACCTTCCATGCTTGATCAGCTTAAAGAGTTGACTGGGTGAGTTGGATTGTGAGGGAGGTTATACTCTAAAATCTATACAAAATGTAAATGTATGATGTTCAGAGTGGTGTCGGTTGAAAAGAATCATTAATGAATTCTAAAAATATGTTATCCATTTATCGTCTTGTTCTCGGTGCTAATTTGAATTTGTTTGGTTGGAACTTTGTGTACTTTTCTTGTAAACATTATTAATAACTAATATGTACACGTATTTAGGGAAGATTTCTGTCTATTGATTCATTAGTAACTTGACCATCTTTGTGCAGTGTGCCTCTTCCTTTGATAACTCTATTGAATCTTTTTAGTAATAAATATTCTGCTTAAATATCACTCTTCTACATGTATTTCCATCATTCCATGAGAAGACATGTACATGTAACTTATCATTGCTCTTCTTTTTGATAAGATTTCCCTCAACTCTTGGTCTGTATTTTCAGAAGTATTTAAGTATTTTCTGTTTTATTCATACCGGTACTTAAAAGAAGCCATATTATCTGTTAATTCTAATTGTTTTTGAAATTCTGTATATAGATAATCCTATTCTATTTCTTTTCAAATCAAGTCTAGTTAGTTGAGATGTTAGATGTGCATTGGCCATTTGATATTAGTCCATGTTGTTGGTATGTGCTTATTGTTGTCTTCTCTACCTTAACAGCGAACAACCTAAGAGTGAGCGCCCTCACAATGAAAAGCCTTCTTGGCTCAAAGAGGATACAAAGAAAAAGAGGGCGTAAGTCACAATATCACCCCCTCCCACTTAAACTCCCAAACACATCATTTATTTATATGGACATTGTTGAGAAATTGCTTAATGAGATAAACATTAAGATGATTTTTATGCCTCCGCCACCGAAGGTGGTGCCGGAGGCATCATGTTTTCGGGTTGTCCGTCCGTACGTCCGTACATCCGTACGTCCATCCGTCCCGTTTGACCGTTATCACAATATCTCAAGAACCATTTAAGATCTAAACTTAAGACTTGGGAATAGTATTTATCACCATAGGAAGACGATCTGATTAGATTTTGGAGTACGTATGTCAAAGGTCAAGGGTCACAGAGGTCAACTTATGAAATTCCATACGTTGAAGTTTGTTAGCGCAATATCTCAAGAACCATTTGAGATTTAAACTTCAAACTTAAGGATAGTATGTATCACCATAGGAAGACGATCTGTCTAGATTTTGGAGCACGTAGGTCAAAGGTCAAGGGTCACAGAGGTCAACTTATGAAATTCCATACATTGAGATCGTTATCATAATATCTCAAGAACCACTGGAGATTTAAACTTCAAACGTAATGATAGTGTGTATCACCATAGGAAGACAATCTGATTAGATTTTGGAGCACGTAGGTCAAAGGTCAAAGGTCACAGGGCTCATTATGTTTTCAAAAAATAGCTCCTGATCGCCTTATCTCAAGAACCGATCGATGGATTCCTGCCAAACTTGGGTCATGTATGTATCTTGCAGAGCCAATGAGCTGATTAGATTTTGGGGTCACTAGGTCAAAGGTCACAGGGCTCATTATGTATGCACAAATAGCTTGTGATCGCATTATCATGAGAACCAATATACAGATTACCATCAAACTCATGACATGTATATGTATCTTGCAGAGCCAATGAACTGATTAGATTTTAGGGTCATCAGGTCAAAGGTCATGGGGCTCATTATGTATGCCTATAAATAGCTTGTGAGTGCATTATCATTAAAAAAACCGACAGATGGATTACAATCAACTTGAATTTTAAAAATTGCTCTATGGCAGAGGCATCATTTTCGACTGCACGCAGTCAAAATTCCATCTAGTTTTGTTTAATACTGTAAGGCCCGTAATCAATCCTCATCTACAAAATGTCTTCTTTAACTTCTCTGTAAATTCTCTTTAAATTCTTTTTCCGACTGTGAAGATTCTTTTCATATCATGCGCTATTATATTTCACTTAAAATTTTCTATTCATTTTTGTAGCATTGAACCTGTTTTCTGAATTATATTTAGCTGCTCAAATTGTTCTTGTTTTCCTTTGATCCCTTTTTCTCTCTGTGCAATCAAAGTACATCATCCTAGCATATTTTTATCTTACAATTCCTTCTTTTGAGTTTTGAATTAGATGCTGTATACATTTTAGCAGACTCTTTCATTTTATTGTAGCTAAAATTAACCTTTCAGTTGCTCTCTATTATAGTTATTTTTTTATGATAGCCTTCATGTACATGTAACTCTTATGCAATGTGTAAGTAAATCTTCGATGTCATTGTCATCTCAAAATACTTCATTCCATGTAGATGATTTGCACAGGTGCTTTTTATAATTGTCATGATTTTTGAGTGATTTTTCTGTATCTTTACCACTAGAACCAAACCCAAACAGAAGAAACCACCATGGCTGAATTTATTAGGTAAGATAGGAAATGGATACCATCCCACCCCCCTCAAATTGTCTGAAGTAATGCTTTGTTTAGATCTTTTTCAGATCAGACTCACATTCTTTAATTTGCATTGTACAGTATTTTGCTGTTGATCTAATCCAATCTTATCCAGAGTATTTGGAGTATCGCCTTTACCTTGCGGTTACAACGTGCAATGTGCTTTACAACAAAGTATGAGGATTAAGGAGCTCTTAAACAATGATGACACTTCATGTACACTTATTGAGCCAATATAAACACATACACCTGTAACAATCAATGCAGTCTAACAAAAAGATTGAGCCTACAAAAGTTAACGGAGCTGGTTGACAGGTGTAGCTGTCTTCAGGGTTTAATGGAACAAGTTCATATTTTTTCATCGATCATTTATAATCTTGCTCTTTGCAGACAGTGAAGTCAATAAGAGCAATAGCAGTATCCCAGAAGAAAATAAAGCTGACCATTGGATATCAGCAAACCATTTGCTTTCCTAGCAGTCAATTAAAATGAATAAACATCATCAATATCATATTTAACATGCACACATTCATCTTTAATATCATTGCTTTTTTCAGATGAAGTCAATAAGAGCAATAACAGTATACTGTAGCAGAAGAAAAATAGTCTGACCCCTCGAAAGCAGCAAACCCTTCCCTTTTCTAGTAGATGGAAGATAAAAATCATTATCATCAAAATCATATTTGATACGCACCATGGATGCATATACCTTTGTTCAGTTATAATCTTGCTCTTTGCAGATGATGAAGTCAATAAGAGCGATAGCAGTATCCCAGAAGATGAAGAGGCCGACCCTCTGGATACAGGCAACCCCTGGCCTGGGATGCTAAGACGTAGCTCTGCTGATAGGAGACCTTCCCAAGAGATCCTGGACTATGATGAGACTACGATTGAACCGACAGGGAGGAGGAGCAGGAACCAGGCCTCAAACCAACCCAAGATAGCAGGTCACTATTTAACTTTAGATTCTGAAATGATGGTCCATTCAGTTAGCAGCAAGACAACATTGTACATGAACATGAGATTTGATGCAAATATGCTTTGTTTGGATAATGGTATCATTAGCTGAGAGCATTAAATCTTATGCAAAAGTTTGTGCGAAAACTGTCCTACTAGCTAATCAACATCTGATAAATGGTTTAGTTGAATATTGGTGTAAAAAAGCACCTTTAGTTCTACATCACTGGTAGGAAAAGTTAATTGTTATCCAGTGTTTGAAATTTACTTCTATGCATATATAATTGTTTTTCATGGTCATGCCATTTAATTTCATAGTCACTTTAATACCTTATCAGTATCACCTGATGAATTGAAGATGGATGTATTCTATATTTTTCAAGAATAAATGTTCTTTTGACACTCAATCATCACCATGCAATGAGGTTCATGACAGAAAGCCAAGTTAACTTCTAATGCATGTCCTACCATGGTATCTATAGGCATTGAAGTGAATACATTATGCATGTACATAAAAATATATATATACCGGTATATATTTCTTAAGTAAAGAAATAAAAGAATTGTTTTCAGAAAGAGTTACATGCATTTTTCCTGTTTGAACTAGACTACTCCATTGTTTTGATATGTTATGATTATATGACTCAAAAGCTACTGATCTTTTTTTCTTCCAGCAATGGCCGATGACATGGAGGAGCTGCGATGGCGACAGAAGGCTGCAGAGGGCGGTATGAGTGACGAGGACCACATGTCGCCCCCTGCCAGGTTCGACAAGCGCCCTCACCAGTCAAGAAGCCACCAGGAGTCAAGCTTAGAGGAGTCGTGGACATCACTGTCTCTGTTTGACAAGTTTCAGAAGGGAAGACTGGCATCCAATGTGAACCTCGATGTAGAAGGTATTTGTTGATCAAAGATACCGTAGTTATCTGGTAGATAATCTATGCATAATATAACTAATACATATAGATATGAATAACAGAAAATTCTAAGAAGAGACTATCAATAGAAAATATATAACATTAGGTTTTCATGTTGAGCTTTTGCATAAATGTATCTTTTAAAAAATTCTGGGGAAAAATTAGAAAAAAGTTCAAGTTTTCAAAAAAATTACAGATTTGTCAGTTAAATATTTAAAGAATGTTGCAATAATCATAATAGTCACTACATGCGGATGAAGCATGCTATGCTACTTGTACATTTGTACAAGCATCCTGTACATAATGAATAACAATGAGAGCTTTACAAAAAAAACCTCAAAATTTTCTCTGTTCTGTTCCACTAGGTGATGTTCTTGATACCATCTTATCAGGCAGAAGATCTAAGACCCAGGAAGAGGAGGATGCTGATAATGATGATACTAGCAGGTAAGTGCAATCTGACAGGATATGAGGATACATGACCATAAACCCTTTTCTCTGTCCGGCTTTTTGAAAATTTATATTCTCTTCTTCTGTATAAAGCTTTCAGGCTTTTCTCTTACTTTTGTTTTGCTTCGCTCTATAGTCTGTATTTATGTATATTTGTTGTGTTATTTTAGGGCAGTCCCAATAAGGCTATATTGCCTTTAATTGTCTCCTCATTCATGCAATATAATTTTGTAATTCGTTCAATAAACTTTTTAAATATATATATTTTAAAAATAAAGAAATCAATATATGTAAGTGCATTTTTTACCAGTTTATCTTTTTTTCCAATCTTTTGCCTAACTGTATGGTAGGTGAGTAAATATTTAGTACTGGTAAAGATCTTGTCATATTACGTATTAAAAACTTTGTTTGGAAAAGATGAATTTTTTTTATTTTCCACTAGTTCCTTCTGTTTTTTAAGGTGTGATGTGTATTCATATATATATATATATATATATATACGCATTGTTTAATGACTTTCATTTAGTAAATATTCAATTCTTGTTTCTTGATAGTGATGAATTTGAGATCCCGCTGTTACCCGTTGGGCACTGCATGACGATTAACATCAAGACGACGTGGGGAGATCGTCACTACGTTGGTCTCAATGGTATAGAGATCTTTCAGAGTAATGGAGAACATGTTCAAGTCTCCAAGGTAACGAACAGTAAACAGCAGTAAGATCTCATTCACTTTTTAAGGTTATGTTCAAATTTTCATGTTCTACAACAAAAATATATTAATAATAATGTTGACATTAATGAAGGTAACTAAGAAATATGTACAAACAAAGAGCACAATATCTCATTTGATGTCTGTGATTTGGAAAATTAAAAAATTCAAAACTATTGACCTGTAGTAATATAAAAACTCAAATACAAATGATAGAAATCAGGAGATTTTAACAAAATATACTTGCACTGAAATCTTTATATTGCTATCAAACAATGCTTTCATTGATTTATTAGGAGGTAAGTAGGTGCAGTGTATACTATAATGAAACAATACATTAACCTATTCAACTTATTCATTCAAATCCTAAAATGCTGTTTACTCACAATCCTATGAAAATATTTGATGAAGAGCAAAATGAAAGCAAACTGTAATTCAGCGGATGGTGACTACAAATGTAATTTGTTTGGCGCTGTGCAGGTATTTATACAAATACATGTACTCGGTTGTTGATGTTTGATGTTCATCAGCTAAAATCAAGGTCCTCTATTAAATAATGGAATATGTAAGGGCTAGCAAACAATCGACATGGGCTTTAATTTTTATTCATTCTGTCTGAAAATTGCTCACAGGTAACTGCAGAGCCTTCTGACCTGAACATGTTACCTGAACACACCAACGACCCAAGAGTTGTGTTGAATCTGATTAATGGTGTGAACTGCACCAGGGATGATATACACATGTGGCTTGCTCCGTTCACACCAGGCAGGCTGCATCTAATCACCATGACCTTTGACCATCCTGTCAAGGTTGCCATGATCAGGATATGGGTGAGAAATTATGTGTTTTATTTTTAAAACTATTTTTCACCTTAGTTGTTCTTTAAATAGGTGATCGATTGGTTTTCAAATAGATGCCCTTTACATGGTTATCAGTTTAGATCTGATCAGTTTGAATGTTCATTCAAATTTTTACTGACTTCAAAAAAATATGGTATAAATCACTATTCTGAATCAGTGTCAATCTTTTACCAAGCCTGGAAGCTACATTTTAAAGACAAAATGTTCATTTTTTATTTTGATTAATCAGAAATGAGGCCAATTGTAGCTATTAAACAGTGGATCCTGATTATTGATAGAATGGAATATATGTTTTGAAAATAAATTTAATTTGTTTAAATGTTTGTATAGACCCTACATCTTCTTTGTATGTTTTAAAAGAAATTAAATTTGTTTAAATGTTTGTTTACATCTTCATCAATCAGACTGCCCTCCGAAGCCTTCTGATACCATAAAATGATGTACATTTGACTTCAGTACCATGTTTTGGTTGTTCATTTCCTTCTTCCTACTCTTTACTGTTCCTTTTCTTGTATTTTGTACTATTGATCAGAATTACAACAAGTCCAGAATACATTCCTTCAGAGGTGCTAAGGATATAGAAATCTCTTTAGATGACAAGAACATCTTTAAAGGAGAAATTTCAAGGTGAGTGTTGTTTAATTTAGTATTTGTATTTGCAAATCATTGAACCCTTGATAGTTATGTACATAAATCATTTAGAAGTATACCGATAATAATTCATACTATGATGTATTCAAATAAAATAAGACTTGAGTCAGTGGATATGAACCTGTAAATAACAGTTTCATCAACCTTCCTAAAATACCTTTGTGTTTTTTTTTTTCCTCCAGGGCATCAGGGGCACTTCAGGGAGACCCAAGCTCATTTGGAGATGTAAGTATGATACAAATAGTATCAGTTATTAGAAATTGATAACCAAATCTGTTTAGAAAATAATTCTTCATAATTTGTTGAGAGACTAGGGGTGTGCCTTGTCTGGAAAAGGCAATGTATGTATTCAATTATTTTTACTGTTATTCACAGATTGGTCTAGGTCCTGAATGCATGTATATTTCATTACTGTGCATCCTATTTCATATTAGTAATTATTCTTTTTTAGATTGAATCTTAAATACTCAACAGTGGGGAGTAACTGAATTATAATCATTAAATACATGTACTTCCATATAATTGTATTACTTTCAGTCTAACGCTTTCATAGAAATACTGACTTGTGCTCAGTCAAATATCTTCTATTTTTTACATGAAAATGATACTCTATAGATAGAACTTTATTTTTATCTTTCCGATTGTCTTCCTAACAGACCATCTTGTTCACGGAAGATGAAGACATCTTAGAACTGATCTCTAAGAATGATGAGGTGTATGTAGCGGCAGAGGATTGGTTTAGCTCCAGCATGGATGATGACGCTGCCCCGCCCACTAGACCACGCACGGCTGATGTCAGTGAGGTAGGTACCATGTTACAGAAACACCAGTGTTTAATTTAAAGGGCAAGTCCACTCCAAAAATAACTTACTCTCGATAGAAGCAGAAAAATCAAACAAACTAATCCAAAAAAGTTTGAGCAAAATACGATAAGTAATAAGAAAGTTATGAATTTTTAATGACAAGAAAAACTTTGAAAATCACAAGACAAATTGGCAACTCACTCATGAGTTTGTGACGTCATAACCTCACTTAGAGCTGTAGAAAGGTATTTAAAAAGAGAAATTTTTTAATGTAAAATTAACACCCTTTTAGCTTTCAGCAAACAGTTTACAATGATGAGGCATGTAACTGATGTCTATACATTTCTCTTCATCATGATGCTTGTTAAATAATGACTACCAAGAAAATTATGGTTTTCCAATTAACACTTTGAATTTTGACACGTATTTGGATATATTTAATAGCTAGAACATGATGTGAAGTCAAAGCTTTTGTATTTAATAGTACAAGAAAGAGGAAAACAGGGAAATAGAATACTTGGAGTATGACGGGATGCATTTGTCATTTCATTATTGATTTACGTGCTTGTTTTTTTGCAATATATCCCATTTGAGAAATTTCCAAAACTGGGAGTTTGGGGACTAGAAAATATTTCTGAGGTAAGACAAAGGGCGTTGAATATCTGTGATAGTTGGTTGCAATGGATGTACATGTCATGTAGTCCATGTACTCTGTAAGGTATGAGTTTGAGTTTATACTGCAGTGCACATGAAGTGATGAAACAAAGAATTGTGTATACATGCATTGATTGAAAGTATCTGTTTTGTGAGATGCTGTGATGGGCAAGATGGTACATAATGGTTTCAGAGTGATCTAGAATATGAATTGCTGTAAAGGAGTTTTATATTATGAGGGCCACAGTCAGTCAGAAATGTTTCTCCCAAATCTGATATACAATAACAGTATTTCAAGCCCACTACTTCCAGGCCAAATCATTGATGGTGAACACTGACTTAATTCCTGTATATACACCATTTTTCTACAGGAATAAATTCTTATTCAATAAACTTTTTGTTTACCTCATATTTTGAATGAATTTGTACATTTTACTTTTATAACATAAATAAATGTGGTATCCACGTCAATATGTGTTTCTTTTGTGTGATTGTGAATGCTAAGAAGATATCCTGGATAGTCACCTCCATAGGACCTCCATAGGACCTCCATGCCATACCCAAGGTACACGTATGAGGGGAGAAAGAATGCCTTAATTGACACAATCATCTCCTTTCCAAGAACGTCAGTTTATCCTCTATTAAAGTAATATACCCCCAACCTGACTATTTTCTGGATGCAGAAACAACAAAAAAACCTACTCTCATTAACATGTATTATATTCAGTGCTTTGTATACTCATGATCAAGAAGAAGCTTTTTACAGTATTATCATTGTCATTCTAGGAGAGACCAATGACGACTGCCCGGCAGAACAGAGCCCGCCCCACAAAATCAGAGCCAGCGGTGGAGTCTGGCCGACCAGGGGAGAAGTCCCCTCCTCTCAAGTCCCAGTCCCAGGACACCACCACCAGTGACCAAGCCCTGCAGAGGGTGGATCCTGGAGCAGCGTCCTCATGGATGACTCAACCACAGGATGCAGTGTTCAGAGGCAGATGTAAGGATGAGTTTTGGGATTCCTTGATATGTAGCCCATTTGCCAGTCAAAATCCTCCTGTATGATTAGACTTTTTGAGTTTTAGCAATTGAGGAATCATGATGGAACCCACATGTATTTCACAACTTTGAACGTCATCTTTAAAGTAGTCATGCACCCAAAGAAAATTCATGACAACTGAGAATTGTGGACAAATTATATATGGATGGAAAAATTTTCTCTTGAAAAACACAAATGATTTGCTGAAAAATCATATAGGAATTATGGAAAGGCATAAAATGCTAAGGAGGACCTCTGAATGAGGCAGAAACACAACTAATTTGCCGAAAAATTATATAGATATCATGGGAAGGCGTGAAATGCAATTTTGTGGCTAGCTGCATTTTGCATGTACATGTACGTCACAAATCTTGACGCTATATGGAGGACTGCTGCAGACAGAAACTCTGGATCTCAAAATTAACATTTTTGAGAGATGATTACTGAGGGCCCCAAACATATTCTGAAGAGGGAAGTTGTTATATTTGATCAGTAGGGCTTTCCATTCCAAACGATATGAATTTTGTATCAATTCAAAACACTCCTGATTCTTCGGGTGATTATACGTTAATGATTAAAAGTGTGCGATGTAATTTATTTCAGTCTTGCCATTGTTCTGTTGACAACTGATTGATTGGTAAATATTTAGAATGTTGCCTGTGAGGATATTGGGATACCTTATTTGATGAAAAGTTTGCTGACAGAAAAGCAGAAAATAATGAAAAAAGGGAAACCTTCAGTATACAAATTTATCAATGATTGTTTTGGGGGGAGAGAAACACCCCTCCTTGCAACTCTTCTTACCAAAAAGTAGCCATCCCAAATTTCTCAACCTCTCTATTATTTCCATGGAATATGTATTTGACAAATGACTTGTACATGCTTTGATCTTTAATACCATAACAGATCTGAAGCTGAATTTCACAGTGACCTGGGGAGATATCTACTACCTAGGCATGACTGGTCTTGAGATCATGGACGTCGAAGGAGATGCCATCCCGATGACGTTGGACATGATCGACGCCTACCCTCGTGATCTCAATCAACTACCAGACTATGGCACTGATGACAGAACGTTGGATAAGTAAGCTTATTGTCTCTTACATTAAAGTTTGCAAAGCTTCGTGAGTTTTGTGTATCAATAGGTTATCAGTTTACGTCTGGAAATATTTTAACATAAATCATTCATATATTTAATATGAATAGATAGATGATCAAGTTTGAAGTATTTTCTGTTTAATAGTAATTTATAGGGCAGTTTTGTTTTAGTAAGTTTTTAATTATCTGTAATGTTACTATTAGAATTATGTATTGTTTTTGCTGTATGTTTACTTTACGTTGTACCTTGTTATGTTAAGCGCTTAGAAACATTGTATTAAGTGCTTTATAAATGTAATTTATTTTTATTTTTATTATCAAGTCTATTCCAATCACTGTTTACTTGCAGAAAGAGCAACTTTTGTCTCATGTACAATATGTCGGTGGAACATGTACATGGTTTAATAGCAGTCTAGGAATACAGTTCAAAATTGAGATAAGTTAAATTGAGGAGGGAACAAACTTATGAAGCCAGTTCATAGATACAGATAGACCGTGCATGCATGGGCAGATAAATGTAATTTGTAAAAATCATAAAAGACCACTGATATAATGAATATGTGCTCAAATTACTTGCACCGATGGTACATACTATGCACTATAGGTGGAAGTATTCTTCTGAGGAGGGCAAACAAAAGAAATTCATTAAGGACCTCCATGACTTAATTTGGCAGTGATTGTTCTAAACTGCACAGAGAGGGACTTAATTCTCCATGTTGAAAAGATCTGTGGATATTTGGGTCATTTATACCATGTTCATATTACGAACAGGGACCGGGCCCATTTCACAAAACTTGTCATCAGTGACAAATGACAGTTTTTTTTTATAATCTACTGAAATCTTTACTTCTGATCAGTTATCAGCAGATTTGTCACTAATTTTTGTCATTTGTCATTGAAAAAAGGTTTTGTGAAATGGGTCTCTTGTGTATAAGACCGGTTTTCATCAGGAATTTGTGTACATTTTGATGAACTTTTTTTGTCATTCTGATAGAAAGCCTAATCCAAAAGAATGTTACTTTTCCTTCTTTCAGACTCCTAGACGGTACCAATGTAACCTCATCGGATGAGCACATGTGGATGATTCCATTCACAGAAGGGGGAGATCATTTTCTCACCGTTGACTTTGGGAGGGAAGTGCAAATGACTGGTCTAAGGATATGGAACTACAACAAGTCACCTGAAGATACGTACAGAGGGGTAAGGTTTTATTATTTGAAGGAATTATTTGAAGATTTAATCATTCAGAGGAGGAGAAATACCTTGCACAGGTTAATGTAAAAGGAAGTGGAAAGCTGTATTTCATATGAAAATCGTGTAGTTTGTGTTAAAAGGAACCAAAAAAAAAACATGTGCCGGTAGTTGTAATCACTACATATGAGAATTTCAAATTGGCTGAATTGGTAATGTCACTGTGGCTTAGTTGCGGATTACTTTCCCTTTTGTTCTAACACATAAAATGAATGATATGTCAATTTTACTTTCAAGACTCAGGATGTTTTTTTTTTTGCTTTAGAGGACTTATAATAATATGCTAAACATATGTTATGAGAAGTATCCCAAGCGAGATCAGGCACTTAAAAGAAATATATAATATATGATATTATTGTACACAACAAATGGGAGTGCTGTCCTTGCATAAGGCACAACCCAATGACCAGATTGCCAATTTGATTGATAGATTTACCAACTTTATATTTCAAACTTTCGTAATTCTCTTATTGGTCTGATTTATATCAATTTCACCATTCT
>BEXV01000403.1:151481-167596 GCA_003118195.1 Hemicentrotus pulcherrimus
CTGATTCTACTTGAAAGGAACATGTTTGCCTGCAGATGTTTGAAATTGAACCTTCTTTGTACTTTGGCTGCAATACCAACCCTTGTAAATTTGATGAATGAATTATTAACAGTTTTCATAACACTACAGGCTATTGGGAAAATTGATTATGGTAAAACCGGTCACTCAAAGATTTTTATTTTTTGAGGCACTTCATGATAATTTAGAAGCGCAATTTTTTCAGGACTTCAATATTACACCATAAACTATATCACAGACACAGATAACACGTAGGGCCATGCATCTCAAATTCAAATTTGAGATGCATGGACAAAAACAAAAAAATTGATATTTTGTACATGACAAAAGGGAGAGTTGTCCCTCAAGATCCACTGACCAAATAGCCATTTTGAGATTGGCAATCATAACCCCTAGGCTTATTATTGGTCCGATTTACTTCAAACTTTCGCCATTCTACTGCCACACAAACTAACTAGTTGCATCAGTTGGATTGCCCTTTGTAATTACCGTTAGTCACTAGTGCTCTTGCCTACATACATGTATACATGCACATGTGCAAAAAAAGAATTAATGCTCATTTGTCTCTGGAAATGTTTGCTACAGTGTACATAAAGTATCTCCAAGAACACGTGTACATACCATCAAGATGCCTTTAATAATATATTGTAATTTTTTCCTCTTCAGATGATATCGAATAATTTCTGAGTTTTTAAGATCGATTCTCTCTTTAACTCTAATGGATGATTATAGCCTGTATGCATGTTGGACTGCCAATTACCAAAGAGCTCTCAAATAGTCTGCTCCCGGCAAGAAGGCCATAATAGCCATGTACATGTATATAGTTGATGGCAGTAATGGCCTTTTTGAGAACAGGTGACAAACATTATCTTGAGTCCTGCCTTTTATACCTCACTGTGTATCATTAAAACACAAAATCTAAAAGCGTTGTTTGCCATGTGCATGCGTAATACAACATCATACAAATTAACGAGTTATAGACGTTGCCTTCTATGCACTACTTTTCTTTTCATTAATCAGGAAAACAACCTTGTGCCTGATAATTTGTGCCGTTGGTGGATAAAAAGGGCTTGGTGATACAATACATGTATATTGAAAATTAAATGAATTATCAATGTGGAGAGTACGTACATTCTGCAACTATTCCTTGGGGGGTTGGGTTACGTTTTTGATTCAGTGGTTATTCTGACGTACATGACGTGTTCATTGTATTATATATTGGACAGAATGGGTGAACTACACGTAAAGAGAAGTACTGCAAACAATTGGGGAGAGATAAAGAAAGGGAAAGAGAGAGACAGAGAGACAGAAGAAGATTCTTTCCTGAGGGTAAAGAATTAGAGTGTAAACTAAAGAAATGACCGTCTTATCCTTAATACTATCATACATTGATTGAGAAAAAACTATTTAAAGTTTTGTGACGTGAATAAAAGCTGTCTTGCATAGTTGCATTATATGAAAAATTATTGATTTCAGAATTGCCATGAGCCAGAAAAAAGTTATCAATACATACTTGTACACTGTACATGCAAGTAATAGATTGGAGATGAACAAGAAGGCATGACATTTCCAATGGATATTACAATGTACTTTAAAGAAAGTGATTACTTGATAAAAGAAATGAGTATCATTGAGCAAAAAAGGGAGCCTGGACTACCACAATACTGAAGATGAGAAACAAGAAACAGGAGTTTTTCCATGCATCTAGATACATACACTATACATGTACATGTACGTGTGTAAAAGAGCTATGAAGTAAAATCATTGCCTACATTATGTGAACTTAGTAGTTCCTGTACAAAGCCTTTGGGAATGAGAGAACTCAGTCAGTGGGTTCAAGTTAAAATAGAGATATGATGACACCCATTAAAACTGACACTTCCATTTTCATCCTCATTTACTACCCCATTTCCAGTTTTCCATTCCATGTCTTTCATTTGAATCACTTTCGAATGCAACACCTTATCTTATCATCTTTTTCATAGATCCATTATATCTGCTATTACGCTGTCACTTGCATCATACAGTACATTGTAGCGAAGAGTATCTTTAATTTGTGATAGTCTACGAGCTGATGTTGACATGAATTTGAATCCTTCATGGTAAATCAGAGGGCATTCACACTCAGAGAAAAAATCTCACATAAAGTATAGAGAATCATTCTAGGCTATCTACAATGTAGTATCTAGTAAGGCGGGGTACACACTGGTTAAAGGTAAAGACCAGTATTGGAAACACCCCAATTTAAAAAAAAATGAAATGGAAGCTCCTATTACCAATCATGTGAAAGTTATAACTAATACATGATGATACAAATTTTGCCGGGAAACCGCCTACTTATTGATATATTTGGTAAATCAGTTTATCTATTGTTATGTGAGAGATAAACGCACGTGTCGTGCACGTGTACGTAGTCCCATATACATCTTTCTGTGTACAGTGCTTGTAACTTTACAAAGACTGGGCCAAATTTCTTATCATTTTGATGATTCCAGAACCTTGCCGTACACACCAATACTTATGCTAGATGATCAACCTTTTCTGATCGATTCCACATTGTTTCACGATGCAATCGCATGACCATAACTGGTCTTTATCTTTAAGAACTTGTATGGAAGAACTCCTTGTATCTTTTCATCTTTTTTGTAGATCCATTATATCTGCTCTTCTCTTTCTCGCTAGCATCACAGCGAAGAGTATTTTTAATTTGTGACAGTCTATGAGGCTTACGAGCTGATGTTCACATCAATTTAAATCCTTCATGGTAAATCACGGGGAATTCACACTAGAGAATCATGTTAGACTATCTAGTGAGAACAGGGTACACGCTGGATAAGAACTTGTATGGAAGAAGTTCTTTTTAATCTTTTCATCTTTTTTATAGATCCATTATCTCTGCTCTTCTCATTCTCGCTAGCAACACAGCGAAGAGTATTTTTTAATTTGTGACAGTCTATGAGCTGATGTTGACATTAATTTTCCTTCATGGTCAATCACAGGGCATTCACACTAAAGGAAATTTATTGTTTTGGGCGATGTAGTGAGAAAGGGGACACACAATACACGCTAGGTAAAAGGATAAAAACTTGTACAGAGAACTTTGTATGATACGGTTACAAGTAATTTGTGGAGGTCAGTTTACACCATATGTTTGGTGTCAGCTTGTCATGGGCATTGCTCACTGTAACCAGTTATGTCATTGCAAGCCCTTGATGAGCACTATCTACATGTACATTAAACAAAATCAAGTGTTTTTACTAACAATGTAAACCAGGGGGGTGTTTCACAAAGATTTTAAGTCGAACTTAACTCTAAGTTGGACTTAAAAATTATGGAGAACCATTTGTAGCCTTAAAATATAATATAAAATTCAAATATTTTAGACTTTTTAAAAATTCCACATCGACCACATGAGATCTCCGTGATAAAAGAAAATATGAATGATTTGATTCAACATTTTATGCCTTTTACAAAATATTTTCATAGCTGCTAACGGCTTTCCATAACAGTTAAGTCCAACTTAGAGATAAGTTCAACTTAGCATCTTTGTGAAACACCACCCAGGCCTTCTCAACTAGTATATTTGAAGCGCCAAAACAAAAAAAACTATAGAGGTTGAAGCGCCAACCTGTATGTTTGGTGATTGTGTTGCGAGGGGGCGTAGCGAACGAGCCCATACCTGGTGGGGTCCAGGGGGCAAAGCCCACGGAAGCTAGTGGATTTTAGGACTTTTTTAAGGCCCAGATGTGGCATTTTAACACCTTTTTGTTCCATAAAACATCAATCATAATTTCGTATTGATGTGAAATAATTAGTACAATTCCTGGCTCAAATCTACACTGGAAGTTAATTTATATGTAGTTATTTTGGTGCAATAAACATGGAAAATGTCAAACTCAAGTGAAAATAAAAAAAAACAAAATGGCTTGATTTTTGCTGAGTTTTTTAATTTCAAAATATAATTTGTAAATTTTTTATTTCTTTAATTTTTGATTTTTAATTTTCATTTATTTTTTTGAACAGCCGCGCGCCACTCCGAATGACCGCAGCCAGTTGAGAAGGCCTGATGTAGACCCTGGCCCTGATCAAGCTGTTGCTCTAAATAAAGCTCAAATGTTTTGTTTCATTACATGCATGAAATTGATACTACCGGTACACAAAATTAAATACCTATCAGAGAGGTACAGGTTTTCATAAACTAGCCAGATCTATACAAAAAAATGATTGTCTGAACAATGTATGATTAAACAATTAATTGCATGTTCAAGAAGATATTTGGCTTTCCAGAGCACATCCTGGTTGCTTCATTATATTGACTATTGTTTATTTCCACAATGTTTTACAAATTTAAATCCCCTTATTTTGCAATGCAATTTTCATGAAATTGGCTGTGAATCCTTTTTCTGCACAGATAATTGAGATTTAGTTATGAGAGTTTACTCATATGTCGGATGTTAAGTGCAATTTATGCCAATAATTGGCAATTCACTTAACTATGCTTGAAATTAATACCGGTATGTGTTGGAATATCGTTTCCATTGGGGCCAGAAAATAAAACATTGATAACAAAAGCATGATATTAAATGTGTACATCCACTTTCTGCGCAAATAATTGAGGTTTTATGAGAGTTTACTCACATGTCTGAGGTTAGTGCATTCAGTGCATTTTTGCCCATAATTGGCAATTCACTTAACTACAACTGTATGCTTGATATAATTATGTGTTGAAAATATCAAAAGGATAGATACAGGTAGTACATTTCTTAACGTGTTAGGAGCCCCACAAATTTGATGGCAAAATATGTAAAAAAAGGATGTCATTTAAAAACATTTCTGCAAGGATTTTCAAAACAAGTGTGTTTGAATTTTATATTTTCTGTGTACAACAGAAAACCCAAATTTGTATTCTTTTATAAATATCTGTTTTTAGACACATTCTTCTTCTTTTTTNAGGAAATTGGATTTTTCATCTTTTTCTCACTTTCTCTTTCTCTTTTCACTCTGCCTACAGACCGCAGCCTGTAAGTTTCAGAAGGAGCTATGTTGGTGTATACAACAGCTAGAGATGGGCTTGGATAACAAGAAAGCTGGCTCACAGAAAGGTAGGCTTTCCATCCTCACCTTTTAATTAAAATCTAGAATTACTCTGGTATCATTCGTTGAGAGCCAAAAGGGCGGTAACTCATATCATATTACATAGAGCTAATGCCCTTGTAGCTTTCACAAGATGATATCTTCTGTTTGGAGCCAGAAGGTTGTTACATGTACATCATATACTGTAACACTGAGTAAATGCCTTTTGGCTCTGAACAGATGATGGGATGAGACTGGGACAGATACCCTATGGGCAATCTTGTCTGCAGGTGCAGACCCTATTCAATACTTCAACAATATTATATATTGCCTTGAGGCCAGCCCAATTTGATGGGTTACTGTATCACCAGCGACTGTACCTAATCCTGTTACCAATCAGGGCTAGTCTAGAGTATGGATAGATCAGACCCTACGATGGCTATGAGTGAATTGAAAGTGTCTGTGCCTGCCAACTAGACAACCGCTATGGGCCCATTATCACCCAGACAGCTTTCTTTCCAGGGCTCATTAGGCGCATGCATGATTTCCCTGGCGTAAATTACATTCTTGCAGGATGTTAACATATTTATGGGAATATGCTTTCTTCAGCCCTTGTGGTGCTATGATCCTATGGTCACAATAGGCTTGTTTTCATCAGCTTGAGTTTGCCAAATAACCTGCTATTGTCAGACTCATGATATTATCCCGAAGCTCAAGGTTATGTTTTCACCAGAACAATACACGCATAACAAATTAGCTAGGACGGGTGCAAATTCATTAGCCCGCTAATTCCCAAGTTGAAACAAGACCAAGATTTCTTGAGATATTTTCTCGACCAAATATCCCGCTAATTGCAACTGCAAGCTGATGATGACAGGCCTAAAATGATCTTCCTGACCACATCGCACCAGTAACAACAACACTCCTCTTTCTGGGTGCGTTTATTGACCAAATTTTTGATTAAAAAGGGATAAACGCAAAGCCTTTTTTTTTAAGGTCTTTAGATATGGGCATATCTAAAGACGCATAAAAGTGTGTTTTGAATGTGACATACAGCCAGAATCATGTTTCTGAGAGATGATAAACGCAAAGCTGTTTTGAACCCCACATACAAATCAGACGTCCCACGGTTAATTTCCGGTTCGGAGGCTATGTGCTGTGTACAAGTATGTGTATGTAGTTGACCTCCAAGAAACAGTCTGCTTCCAGGGTCAAACGGCGCAAAGCAGCTGTGCAGAGACGAGGCCTTTATTTTGAATCGTGAAGAGACAATAAATGCGACATCCCGCAAATCACTTTCGTATGGGGTTCAATAGTGGGGTATGATAGTGTACATATACAGTATGTACATATCTAGTGGCTAGACCAAATAAACACACCCCCTGATGACTCTGTAATTATTATTTAAGTGTACCAATCTTTTGGTCATTCTCCTAATCCAGTTAGAATGCTCGGTAAAGATTTTTTAAAGGTTGAATTTATACATTCTAGCAGTACGCCTAATTTTGTTCTTCTTCTGGTGATTTGTACACTTTAACAGCATTGTCCGGTAACACCTGTACATGTAATGCATGTACTCTTAGGTTGAGAGTGACAAATACGGAAGAAATACCTTGTCCAAGGATGTCCATGTAATCATCAAAAAGGGACATAACCCAGGATCTCTGGTATGAGACCAACCGTGCTCCCAAAGAAATTGCAAATAGATAACAAGTCAGAACCCTTTCTGAAAAGGAGAAGGAGAAGGAAAAACAAGCACTGTGAATGCACTGTGTATTATTTTTTAGTTGGAAAATAAAAGAGAAATTACACATACAGTTTATTTGGTTCAAAAGATTGTTACTTTAATAGGTATATACATGTACATGTACATGTATGCATAATAGCACGGTCGTTGTATTCGACATGGTCATATTACATGGATAACTGTAAAGATGGCTAACTCAATTGAAAAGCTCTAGCAGAAGCAAAAATCCATTAGGTAAGCAAATTAGGTTTGCCTGGAGTAAGGTTCAATTTAATTACTTCTCAGGCCACAATTGATTTTTGTTTTACGTAAGAATACAATAATAGCACCTCTCAAGGCTTACACACGGTTCTCTATTGGTCATGTCTAAATGTGCTAGTAGGGAAGTGTGTGCTGCCTGACTTGATCAATATCAATAGTGATCACGTTTCTTAGCTGCATATGTACATGTACATGAATGCTTGCGGTTACTTGATTTCTGCATGGTATTATAGACTGAAAAGAATAGCAAATTAAGGAACACTTGTTTTCAGTCATTTGTTTTAGATCTACAGTATGTCTTAGGGGGAAAGAATGCTCAGGAGGGGAAAGCAATTAATGTACAGTAGTTGTTGAAAGCTAAAAATTCTTGTATGACTTATATGAGATGGGTCCAGATGAAAAATATAGGATTTGGTATAGATTTACAGCACAAGATTTACGATTTTTAAGGCCACACTTTATAACTACTGAATAGATGTAGTTTAGTTCTGAAAATGCTTATCCAAGAAATATAATATGTGTACATAACAATGTTAAGATTTCAGTGTTATGGCACATTTTCTGGGTACAATACATTTTGCTTCAGCTAAACCGAGTCAATTTCCTATCATTTGATGATTCCAAAACTACACAGTACCTGTAGATGTACAGTACATCAATTCTTATCTCTGACATGATCAACCTTTCAATTCAAATTCAATTTAATTAAATTCAAAAGACTTTATTTACATTAAAAAGCAAACAAATATTTACATGTGATAAAGTACAGACAGTTTAAAATATACAAATCATGAGCATTATGTTAAATTAATTTAAACAAGCTGTGAAAATGAGTAGAAGGAAAAGGGAGTACCTGTAGGAAGCTTTATGTTTAAGCTTGTTGACGCTTCCACACAGTTTTTTTGCACAATGCAATCGCACAATCAAAAGTCAACTTTATCTTTAAGGTAGAGGATCCTAGCTCATCACGAGCCATTCCCAGGAGGAAACCTATGGATGAATTAGACTTCATTTGTAGGCTACTTGTACCTTTAATATCTGGAATGAATATTTTTCCAGCTTTGTGTTTCATCTTGGCCTCTTGGGACAAGTGTGGCATCGGTTTCAAATTTCAATTATGATGAGCAGTGAGGCTGCTTACCAGTTGAAGTATTGTGCACGGTGGAGGTGCATGTTGGTGGAGATGCCTGGACATTTTGTACATCATGTACAAGATACCGGTAGTGAAGGTGCATTTTTCATACAATGCACAAATACAATGTACTGTAGCGCCTTACATATACAAAAATGTAGTTCAGTCGATATTACGACTATACTGTGCATGGTGAAATATATCATACCATACATGTATCTGTATAATTTGCCAGAACTTTGGAAAATGCTGATTTAATCTTGAATCTTAATTTCTTTTTAATTCATGTACAATGTACATGTACATACAGTACATGTACATTTGTACCTATGATATGATCATGTCTACAGATGTACACTACCTTTTAAAGTATCCAGTATTAACCACTTACATTTTCATGGATTTTTTTTTCATTCATTCTATTTTTTTCTTAGCGTTTTCATCAGTTTTAAATCATAGGAAATTTTAAGAGCTTGCAGTCTACATTATTTGATACTGAATTACATGTATGTATCATGAAAAACCAATATTATTTGACAAATTCTAACTCATAAAATGTTTTGATAATCAAACTTCCTCTCTCAATAATTCTTTCACATCTGAGAACTTAAGCTTTTTTGGGGTATGACCAGGATGCCTTGAAGTTTCATGCTTTGATATACATGCAGCTATTGGGCAATTTCTCCTACCAGGTATCCATTTAGCTGGGTCAAGAGTGGCAAAGATGTAATCATTCTCTTGAAAAACGGATCTGTGCCTTACTGGGACCAGAACCCACAATTTTTTTCATTTTCAGTCAAGTGTTTTAAAACTGCATCCTTCAAATATACATGTATACCCTATCCATGCATACAGCGCTTGTAACTATTGTGTTATTATGGAAATGGAAAGTCGTTGTCACTTCACTTATTCATGCAGAATATACTTTCAATGATTCTTTATCAAATATTCATTACTGGTATACATGTAGCTCTAGAGTGCCATTTAATTGCCTGATAAGATGGCAGGGGAAGTGCAGGAAATGTGGAAAGAATGGTCAGTGACATTTTTCTTGTTGAATAAAGTGATATAAAAATGCTCTCTTCCGGAGATCTTCATAAATGAAATATTCTATGCACTCAGTGTGGCATTCAAGACATGATTCAGATTTCCCACATGTACATTTAAAACTGCCATTCTCAAGGTAAAACAGACCTGAAATTTAAGAAAATAGAGGCAATGTGGATTTTGTAAAGAGCTCTGCTTAAAGATGTATGAAGGAAATGTGAATAGACAGTGATGAGGGGAATGGGGAGAATTTTAGCTGCATTTACGCTGCAAGGAAAACTCGTCAATATTACTTGCATTCCGTTGTTATGTCGGAAGTTGCGAAGCACAAACGCCGGCAAAATTTTACCTACTTTTGGAGTGTAAATGCGTGCTCTCAAAACACCAGTGTGTGTGGTGATGAAGTATTTCATTCACCTGCTGTTATCTTTTGTACTACAACTGTAATAAGTTGCTGCTCTTCTGGGGTGAAGGTTTTGCATATATATGTAAATGAAATGAATTTATCAACTGCTATATTTTAGTTTTAAAAAAAAAAAATCAGTAAATGAGTTACAATTGTTCCCCTGTTATTCTAATTTCCACCAAATATAATTCAATTTGTCAGCTATGATTTTCCTTCATTAATGAAAATTAAAGGTTTTGTTATTTCAATTATTCAAGAATTTCCAACTAAAGCTTGTCGCATAATACACATACAAATTCGCCTGGTATGTTACATTACCAAGAAAATGGCTGCATTTTGGCATCATGCCCAAAATTTCTTCATATACATGTACAAATGTACATTCTCTTGTACATATTTGTAATTTATTGTACATCAAAAGGCAGGAATAAATCTCATCTTCCAGCATACCTTCATTTGTGTAAACTTATTTTTTGGGATACGGTTTCCTTTCAACTCCTTGTAGAGTCTGTGGACTAACCTGCTTGCAAGCACTTTGGCACAGATTCTTATTGGTTTATTCACTTGACTTCCAATCAAGAGAATGCGGGTCAAATTACCTCAGTCTGTGTCTCTACATCCTAGACACTTCATTTTACCTATCGATATTTCTCTCGTCCTAGACTCCTAGTAGTTAATGAATGTGTGTGTGGGCATGCGTATACATGTAGATGTATAGCAAGATTTATTCCTCGATATGCGCTTGTGAGCTGATGATGGTTACCAGAGCTAAAAGCTAGGGTAATAATTTACATATATTCATCTATGATACTTTGTATCCATGTGCTAGCTCACTACACAAAGACATAATTCTGTTATTATCATGATTATGATATATTAAAAAAGGCGTACAGTGACAGTATCTGCACTCACCTACATGTACATGTAAGTGCTTTGATCAAATTGCCACTACGCCCACTAGCCCCATTGATAATTAATATACAGATGTGTGTTTGTGTCATTGTTTAATAGTTTCCATTTCCACACATTGATTTAACAAAATATAATTTTAATATAATTTTAAATATAATAAAACTAGATTTTGTAATAGAAACAGGACTCAACAAGAAGACTTTTATGTTCTGTTACATGTAAGTAATGGAATATCTAATAATTCAATGGTCTGTCATGTGACCATGATCTATGAGCAATTAAATTGAGTTAATTACCTTGGCATTTTATGTAAATCAAGTGTGTTTATGTGTAACACTTGCGTCTAGTCAGTTTGTTCTGGAGCTGCAGTGTAATATACATGTATGGTTAGTCCTGATGATTCATTATAATTAAAAGAAGTAAAATATAAATTTGTTAATGAATTCATTCAATAATTGGATGTACATGCTTTCCTGAAATTTCTTTGCTAAAAATTAACCTGATGTGATCTACATTAATCTATCTGCATACTTTTTTTTTTCTTTTATATTTAATAGGGGTGTCATTATCTAACATATTACTATTAAAACTTCACATGAGAAACTGTGCCATGGACAAACGACAGATGATTCAATTCCAATATTTAACAATATGTCTTGGAATAGCCCTACCATCTAAATATTGCTTTATATACACATGATCATGTATGCAGTTTTGCATCACTACAAACATAAATTTACATCAATAATAATTAAGATTTATGATATGATATCACTGTTGCTCCTCCAGTAAAGTCTATCGAACGTCGAAACAAAGGCTGCATGGTGTGAAGTCTTCAACACCAAATGTTATTACATTTTGGTTGCTTTCTTCACATCTCTGCATGGGCCCTCATTTGCCGCACATGCAGTTTTGCGCAAATCAACAGGCAGTAAACGAGGGTCGGATTGCTTGATTAGCACCATGGCAACCCTTTTAACACCGGTATGAAATAGTCTTGCACCGGAAAAAGTAAAACAATCTTTTAGCCTTTGGTATGTCTATCTCATGTTTGATACAATGTGACATAGGGAAATTAATTATATGGCACATAGGGAGTAAAATCAAAGTGCTGTTCTTGCATTCATTCTTTGATGATTTTCTATAGTTTGTCCTTTCCCGGCTGTAGCTCCTGAGGCGGTGCGATTACTGAAGATCTTGAAGTCATCCAAGGCACCGATGGCCAGGAAACGGCAGGTGATGAGGGCATCCTTTGGGAACTACCGAGCCAGGATGCAGCAGGAGGAGAAGAAACACTAAGAAGGTACATCATTTGACACCACATTTGAATCTATCTGTAAATCTGTCTGCAAGACAATGAATATAAATTGTAGTATCGGGGTAGGAGGGGGTGAGGCTAAAGGTTGTTCCCCAGATGTAAATAACCATATCTGATTGATACACATCTTTAAAAACCCAATAACACACACACACACTTTAAAAAGATTAAAATCTGCAAAGTTTGAACATGAGAGGTAACAGAGTATTTTAGGTGGTCTGACAAGCAACAACACAATCCTAAGGTTGTCATTATTTTAGGGGATACATGATTATCAAATCTCTGGGCCCTTCACCTCCCTCTCTTTGTCTTTTTTCAAGTTCCATTTTGATTGGTGTAATCGTCAAGCTTTTTATGGCAAGAAGTCTAACACAGTTTTGTTTGTTTTTGTAAACAATTGCACATGGTATGGACTATGGAGTAGTGTTGTAGGCCCTCATTGGTTAATTTAACTTTCACAAGGTCAAGTAAAACAAGTTAAGGGCAGGAACAATTTCAGGACATTTTTAACATCTATAACAGATCAATTTGTTATTGAAAGATACTAATAGAACTCCTGGAGCAGCAAAGAAAATGTTACTATTATCATATTGGCAGTAACCATGATTTAAAAAGATTGGGGCTGGTGTGGTGGTATCTAACATTTATTTTCTTTCATTTACTTCTTCATTTTCTTAGATATGGTGAAAGGGAAGAGCTTTACACCTGTAGAATGCGAGAAATTGAGCTCAGCGACGTTCTTCAGAAGAGCTTCATCGTCAATGTCACCTTCTTCACGTGGTGGTCCAAGATACTGCAACATCCAGCCTGTCATCACTGAGATGAGAAATGAAGAAAGTGAGACAGAAACAAATGAACAAGGAGCTCGTAAGATAGAAAGTGATGGGCCAGTTGAGGAAGAGGAGGAGGAGGAGGACATATTGATGAAGAGCTTAGAATTAGAAACGATGGATATGCATCTATTCAAATCAGAAGATGCGCATGTTGACAGGGATACTGGAGACAACTCTCAAAGCGCAGCTTTCGAGCATGATGAACAACCTCTCATTGATAACAAAATGGCACTGCACTCGTTGAAAAGATTGAAGAAGGAAAGAGAGATGGAGGAGGAGGAGAACGAGAAGGAGAATATACCGAGTAGGACTCCGACAGATACCGATGATACAAATCATAGTCAGGTATCTTCCACTTTCTCCTCTTGCGCGTCTCTCTTCTCTTTCAACTTTGAGATCAAGGAAGAGGACATGGATGTTCTGGGAGGAAGCCGTCCCTTCGCTTCCCATCCTCCAAAGTCCGATGGACTAGATTCTCACCTTATGAGAGGTTTGGACAACCGAGCCAGTGATAGCACCAGCAGCAGTGGGGGGACACCCACCAAGAGGGCAAGTCGCAAGCGCAACAGGGGTAAGCGGAAGCAACAGCAGCAGAAACAGAACGAGGATATCCAACAAAGCGATTCAAAGACATCTCCTAAGGAGGCTCTCCTGACAGAGAGTCCCAAGATCGAACTTGCGGCCAAGGAAGGGTTTAAATTTGACTTTCCCGAACCAGTGGAGACTTGATTTTATTTCAGGAAGAGTGCCACATGGCTGATTTCTATGTAACATGTAGAATTTCTGTAATTATATCGACAGTATTGGCCAAGTAAGAAATGAAAATTGACTTTCTTGAGCTAGTTGAGTTGAGACTGTTAATGAATTTCAAAAAGAACACTACATGCTTGTGCTTATGTGAACTTGTAGAAATTCTCTAATGATAGAGATAAGAAATAACATTGGATTCTCATACCAATTTGCCCTATGTGCTCAGAGCACTCTTCATGATCTAGGCTACATGTACCAACGGGGTCGTTTCCTGTAATGCTTTTGAAGGAATTCCTTATAACCAAGTACCTGTTTGTTCAGTAGCAAAATGTGGAAAAATACTTTGCCAAATTACATTCCTGCCATGCGGGAGCACTTATGTTACCGGTATACAGAAGGTTGAACTTGTTATCTTTACATAAATCCCTACTCAGGCATTCAAACTCAACTGCATTATGAAATGCTGATAGGAGTCATGAAACAAAAATCACTAAATACAAAATTACATGTATGTCACCCACAATTGGGTGTCACCCTTTTAAAAGTATTTGTCATGTAGTCTTAAAGAAGTTGCTTTAGGTTCGGACTATTGAAAAGGTGGATTATATTATGAATATTAAATGTTAGCTGTATTCTGATGTAAAACCAGATTAAACAGATACTTAAGATACTTAACTCTTCCTACCTCTGTGAGTGAACAGCCCTTGAAGCTTTCAATTTGCTTATCCTAAAAGTATTAAACCAATTTTTGTTTTCTCTCACGTTAAAAAAATATTCATACCACCACTTGTACCTGTTTTTTCTCAAATGTTTTCACAAGTTTCTTCATGGTTAGTAGGTAAATTCATAGATCACCCTCATCCCATATTCATATATTAGCTAGTGTTTGAGCTGAATGTTCAACCACCCGGTCACAAAAATTGCTGGTGACTGGTCACTAGAAGTGCTGATAGGCAAAATAGAGGCCTGGTCGCAAGCTGTTTTCAGGCAATCATTTCATTTTGGATCTGCATTTTCATTATATAATAATTTACAAAAGATAAACCCACAACAAATCGAGAAGAGCTCATTTTTCATCTCTCTTTAGAATAATCTCTTTCATATATTTTTCCCAAGGGGCAGATTTGCTAACAGACAGAGGGACATTCTAAGAAGAATTTTATGTTAATGTCAATATATCATCCTGGCTCTTGGCGGAGTTGAATCGCTAATTGCAGGATTGACGCACAACAGGTTCTCTTATCTGTTTTATCTTGAGACATTGCCATTTGATAGAATTGTAGTATTGTTGTTTAGATATTTTGGAGAGATACATGACAGTGTATACTTGGCTGTAGAAGACTCAATTTCCCAGCTTTCCAGTCTCATTTGACATGCCATGTGGCATAGAATAAGTTAATTCCCTAATACATTCCTATAGTTATTCCTATGTTCAAAATTTGTCTTCTATTGAAGCAAGTCAAGAGTAATCATTACCTCATAGTTTTTATGAATTTAAAATTCTTTCAATCATATACAGAAAGACTTTTTTAATCAGTTTGATCATACTACGTTTAACACTACTACGATGATACACTAACCCTTCTTATGAATATGATGTACATGTACATTTATATCCTGTCATTACACGCGTTACTTTTTCCGCGTCCATGGTTTTTCTCCTTGAATATGTTTTACCTGATTGCCTCATCACTTGCAAACCTTGCTCCTACCCTCCGAAACAATCATGAATTTTTCATTGAAATCTATCGTCGTGCTGGACTAGTTATGAAAATTTTGATGCATTAAAGATGTCCTTCAGAGTCACCAATCGGTGGCCTTAATCAATTCTAAATTCCCAAGTCATTCTTTTGATCAGAATTGCTTAGGTCCCTGAAGAATGGGTTCAGAATTTTATATCAGGAAGGAAAAGAGAGATAAGTGATATCTGATGTGCCACAATGCAATCTACCATATTATAAACAAAATAAAAGTATATACATGTAGCTTCTTTGCTGTGGTCATTGGCAGAGAACGATTTATTCTGATATACTTTACTTTACTTTCAATCCTGTTATGTGGACATTACATACATTATGTATTTCAATCAGCATCACATACCTCTTTGGCATCGGTGAATTATTCATGTTTAAACTCATTCTATTTGGGTTGACCGTTATAAATCTCTGTGGAGCCAGAAGGGCAATAACTCATATAATTTAACACGGATTTAGAGCCCTTTAGGCTCTGAACAATGACAATGTGACAATCTGATCTTTGCATGTATCTGGGACATTGAATACAAGATAAGTTGTGTCCTCCTTTATATGCTTGATACTGATGCTAGTGGTGGATTGAAAGGGCACATCTCGTCCGTTTCCCATTCCCCCTTTAGACCCCAATGGACCCCAATGGACATACCATATTCCACCCAAGGAAAAAGTACCCCCTTTTGTTTCTGTTTTATTTTTATGCCTCCGCTATAAAGTAGCCGGAGGCATTATGTTTTCGGGTTGTCCGTCCGTCCGTCCGTACGTACGTACGTACGTCCCGTTCTCGTGATCGCGTTTTCTCAAGAACCGATTGATTGATTCCCGCCAAACTTGGATCATGTTTGTATCTCACAGAGCCAATGAACT
>BEXV01000403.1:177818-207867 GCA_003118195.1 Hemicentrotus pulcherrimus
AGTCGATGCTTTTGGTACATGAATAAGTAGTGCTCTGAAAAAACATGAACTTTCATGAGTTTCAGCGAAGAGGAACTTGCAGGGCGAAATACAAATGCCACACAATCATGAGCAACATAATTAAATATAGAAATATATCACGTTTCTCCAACGTAGGGCGTATTGTGTAATGGCGAGCAGCATAGTGTATCTATTATTGGCAGAGGAGCGGTTAAACTTAGAGCTAAAGTGCGCTGAATGCCCGGGTCATTAATTTTAAGAAAATATGATTTATGTAATGCAGGAAATGTGATTATTTCCTGCTTGATGCATGCATGCGTACGTTCTTACTTCTAACTGAATATAGATCAATATCCATCTGAAGTCTGAACGAAATTCCTCAAACATAGCTTTTGTGTATGTTAGTTTCTTTCGGTTATCAACCCTGACAGATATAGG
Source organism: Hemicentrotus pulcherrimus (assembly GCA_003118195.1). Classification (NCBI taxonomy): domain Eukaryota; kingdom Metazoa; phylum Echinodermata; class Echinoidea; order Camarodonta; family Strongylocentrotidae; genus Hemicentrotus; species Hemicentrotus pulcherrimus. Next base: position 178,257 of record BEXV01000403.1, read on the forward strand.
TGATTGTTGACATAATCATAAAACAATTTAAATTACACACGGATGATTAATTAAGCTTTGCCATAATCCATTTATTTTCCCCTCAACCTTATACTAATATATTATTATAATATTATTATTATTACTATTATTATTATTATTATTATTATTTTTGTTTGTTTGTTTGTTTGTTTGTTTTTGTTTTTGTTTGTTTGTTTGTTCGTTTGTTGTTTTTTTTTTTTGGGGGGGGCGAAAATGAGCTGTTTAGATGATATCGGCACCTAGACTAATACGGATTGGTAATGAAGGTGATTTTATATTAGTAATGATGGTCCCGGTGAAGGTATACTTCATAGTATGCTTGATAGTATGCTAGTATTGTTAGTATATATTTGATGGTATTTCTTGATATTGTGCTTGGTAAAGTATAGTTGATTTGTATACTTGCTACTTGCTAGGATAGTTTACTTTAATTAGTATACTTCTAGTAACGTAATAGGGGTAATTGAGGTGCGTTGATCACGTATACTACTGTCTACGTGAGGTTTAATGGCGACAACTAATAACACATGGGCACATTCTCATGGTATCTGTCTGTTTAAAAAAAAATCTATCAACACGTGAATACAATACGGCATGAACCCACGTTTCAGTGCCTGTAATACTTCTATGTAATCCTTTTATCATTGTCAACACGGTCGCCCATAACGTTGGATTAATTTTTCCTAACCTCTTTTCATGAAAGGATGTGACAATTATGTGATGGTTTATTCTTGATGGATTATGTTTATATCTTCTCAGAACTCTATTAATCAACTTCTATATGACTCTTTGAATTAATCAATAAGGGTTCTGAGAAGATTTAAACTTTATGTATCAAAAATAGTCATATAAAAATGTTAACCAAAAATCATTCCAAATTTATAGGAAACAGCGTATACTTTGTACCTCCATTATGTAATTAGATATCATGTTGAATTAAATAAGTTTCACTCTCAACTCGATCTTTTCTCGTATTGTAATGAAGTGAAAAGATGGAACTTTGCCTGAAGAACATAAATCAGAAGCTAGTTATTGCATCCTCTGTTTCATGTTGATACCGAGAAATGAATTACAGGAGCAGACAAACAAGGCGAAAAACAAAATTACTTTCAACACCCTTAATGGCCTTTTCATTAAATTCAGTAGCATGTAAGTTTATGTTTTACTCGGTATTATAGTTAAAGAATGAAAGAAGGAGGTGTCATCAACTCATCATGCATATACAATTTATAAGTCATAAGTTAAAACGAAACTAAAATGAACATAATACAACAAAATTTGTCATCATTATGTCATTAATATAATGTCATTAATTTATCTACTTTTGGAACTGTAATATACATTCACTCTAAGATAATACTCAAGTATATTGATATCAAAATTATTATACCTAAGTTTGTATACTTCAAAGATGATATTTTTAAGAGAATCCTTAAACCTATTTGCAGCAGCATATGGGAACAGGATGCTTTGTTGGGTCTATACCATATGTACTTATCTGTGATGTTACTGTAGACCTGTCTTAGATGGGTGATCTTCACAAAGTGTGCATATTATACCATGGTATACAGATGTGAACGAGTACGCATGAGAAGTGATATATCTGTGACAGCTTGTCCTGAGACAGTTCTTTAAGACACCGTGAAACATATATGCCTTGTGTCACGGAGGTTCTAGAGGTCCGAATTTTAAACTCCACTACCACAACCTCCTATAGAAGTCATTTATATTACCATTGAAATCAATATGAACTCGATCGCAAAGACTTTCGAGAAACCAACCTCAGAAATTTTCAATATTTGTCGATCACCTTTTGAAATTTGAAAACTTTGCAGTGGCATATGATACATGACTGTATTAGCAATCCAAGTTTTTTTATTAAAAAAATAAGTAGTGAAAGAAGGTATTGAAACTAATTTTGGTTGATTCCTTAAAAGTTTCTGCGATCGTATGTTTGAATGTGCAGTGATCAGTATACAGGTGATGATTATAATTTGATTTTTTTTATTTCTTTTATAGATTCATATGATTGAAGAAAAAAACGGAAATCCAGTAAATTCGAACACGAACAGATTGAGCCCTAATTTGTAATTGTTGTTTTTTGTTGATTAAATGTAATGTATAAACTAAGAAGTGTGGTGAGAAAAGGGCCAATTTCTTCTCACTTTTGGATTTCGTCTCAACGTCCATAATCATTTCAGTTTCCTGTACACGTTACGAAATGACCTGCTTCAACATGTGAGGGGGCACAGTGAAGGCAAGAAAAATGATTCAGGTTTATTTTTACAGCATCGTCTATTTTAATTTTCACATGCCAAGTTGATCACGATGAGGCCAGAGTATAATTATGATACTGAGAATCATTCCGTTACTGATCGAGACCAAAATGTTGTGCCTGAATAAGAAGTATAAGTTTTAGTTGACGATCGACAGACACATACATTTTTACACTAGCTTTTGTGTAAAATAACTTTTCTTTGATATAGCAATTTACTGAAACAACGCTGGGTGGAAACATTGGCCTGACAAAGTAATTACAATTGAGGCTTATAGGAAGATAGGAATGCCTTCTATACCTGTAATTCCGAAAATTTTGTGTGACATTTTAATTGTCAAAATTATCCCGAAACTTTATTGGTGTATACTCTCAAAATCCACGCTGAAATTAGCCGATTTATACTCCCCTTCATTTAAGAGAGCATAAACTTCATTAGCAAAAACAAATTATTATTTGATATCCATCAACTTCAGCTGTTCTCGTCGTAAGAAGTTAAAGACTGGGAAAGATAGTCGGACATGAATGTTATCAGATTCTTTTGCCGTCCAAGCTTTCAAATGCTTATACGATTACAGTCCGCCAAGGTTTTACGTCATTGGGGCTTGATATATTAGATATTTTCCGGGATTGAGCATCGGTTTCAGTCCATGATTGCTCTAAATAATGCAGCACCCATTGAAGCGATTACATCTTAACTGCACGCACCCATACATGCAACATTAACATAAACTCCACCAAAAAAATTAATGGGGGTTTTCTAGGTATGTATGCCATAAGTCGAAAGGAAGGCAGCAAGAAATCCATTTCCTTTCAAAGTTTCGGAATCGTTGTACTGGAGGAAAAAAGAAATCTGTATAATACAATAATAGAGTTGTTTTAAAGGAAGTTTATATCTGAGCAAAACGTTAATGGTCCATGTCAAATTTAAGTTTGATAAGTAAGTAAGACGAATTAAAATTAGAATATTATAATTACATTATTTTCAGTTCTCCTCTCATGTTTGTACATGATGTGTAATGAGCCCTACGTGTTGCAAGCAAACTATAGACCCTTTTCAAAATTATTGTTTTAAAAAAAGTGCAAACATGTTTGCATATTTTTCGTTTTTGAATATGCTGTATGAGATTTAACTACATAACTATTTTCAATACAACACAAAAATGTAATGTTATATCTAGGCGATTGTATTGTAAAGAACATTAATCAAACATGTTGAATATCTTGTTTAAATTTAGAAACTCCTGTTATAAGATGTCGCTTCTTTATGTAGACCTGGAACCAAATTGTTGAGCTGTTCAAAATTATATTACTTCTTCTTTTTGATAGTGCCATTATCTCGGCAGGTGCATTACAAAGCCACGGCATCTGTTATCATGTATCTTAAATAGTAATGCATTAATATAATGATCTTTGACCCTTTGACTCACATCCAATGATAGATCTAATCTGGAGTACAGACGTGCCAGCGTTATGTTTGATCTTTGTCATTGGTACACTATTAACGGGACAGGTTTTTGTGTACTGTATTTAAAAAAAGAAGCAGGACAGACGTTTACTCTTGTGTTTTATCATTCGATCAAGGGAGTACTAGTGTTAAAGCACCGAGTTATTAGGTTATAGAAATGTTTGTCCATGAAACTTGGCAGCCTAGGAATTTAGTTGGAGGATGAGATGTGATTTTACATTTTAGAAGCAAACGTCCCAAGTCATCTTGAGCAAAACATTTTATTAAATGGCTTCAATTTCGTTTCTAGGAGACCAGCGGTGTACAATGATGTTATGTTTTTAATCTTAATATGTTCATGAGGACAGTCGAATACAGAGTTTAGAATCGCTTCTTCGCACTGAGCTGATTTTATTCGCTAATGATGATATTTGAATCCCCATGAACGACTTCTTTGAATAATATTCAAAATACGACGTCTCCAATAAATCTTCTCGGGCTCGTTGTTTAACTTACGCTACCAGTTATAAATAAAGATGAACATTACTCTAACATAATATTCATGAAATGATGACCTAGCTCCTAATTAAATGATCCCAGCTCCATCAGTCTCATGACATCATCATGTATACGACATCATCTAATCGGTAATGGCTCAGTGGTAGAGCAGTGGTCTCGTAACCGGTAGGTTCTGGGTTCGAAAACAAGTCGATGTACTAGTTCCCTTAGGAAAGGTATTTAATCCTCATTTCATAGTCCCTTGGGAATGACTTTAAGCCGTTGGTTCCCTGGTTGCGTACTTACATGCATACTCATGCTTTCTTAGCAATCAGATTAAGCAAACCAACACACCTAACCTATGCTGATTAAGGCTTATTTCTCAGTAGGTCCATGGTTCGATTGACGCATTTTAGTATTAGTTAGAGGGCCTCCTCGCTGTTCCGATTATGACCGACCACACTGTGCTGCAGCAAACTCTTGATCCCGTACTGTTGATACCGGCTCTTTAAAATGACGCGAAAGTCCTTTAACCTTGTAAACAAATATTTATTTCAGAGAAAATAGCTTCATGTACCCTCTTCATGTCCGATGTTCAAATAGGTTGTAGGTCGACATATCTTATAACTGCTTCTTTGTCTCGAGACTATATTATTTTGGATCCTAAGATTACCTTTGCAGGTATTACCCCAGGGGATTACCTTTTGAAGCCCTATAGGATGTGCCTTTCCTGCCTTCTATCCGACATGTCACTTGCATTCACTTTTTAATTTTCTCACGTTTCATTGAGTCTGACAGAGCGATATTTAGCCCGTTGTGTAATAATATTGATGGCGATGATAATATGAAGAAGAAGAAGAAGAAGAAGAAGAAGAAGAAGAAGAAGAAGATAACAAAAATAATGCTGGTCAAGTAGATGAAATCGATGAAGGATGGAAGACAATTATTAAAATTCGGAAGGGGGACCTTCACGGTTCCGGTGATTTAGTGTGCCTGCCTCATTCCTGACAAATTGTAAATGCTCATGGAAATCACGATAATGGTTAAAAAAAAAAAAAAATCATCCTTTGTTTTGTATGATTTGTTCTTCTATGTATTTATGTTGTACTCACCTTGTTTTGCCGAATAAGTAATAAATAATAAATAATAAAAAAATAAAAACATGCACCCTCCGTAAAGAGGTGACAGTGAAAGAGAATACAATCAATAATTTACGAAAATGAAAGGGTGACGGAACTTGAAGGGGAGACGGATTAGGAGAAGGGGGAAAGATTGTATGCCTCCAAGAAAGCGCGATGATGATCGTCTGCTCCCTCCTACCATGCTCCTACCAGCCCTGGATGTAAACATGGATCGCATCACTCCGGGTCAGGGGATGCTCTTTTTCTCTGGGATGATCAATTGCGCCTAGCATCAGTCAGCATTGGAAGTACAAACACATTCCTCCAGTCTCTCAAATCAGATGCTATCTTCCATCAGTACTTGAGAGAGAGAGAGGGGGGGGGGGATGGTGGAGAGTCGAAGAGAGACAGAGAAAAAGAGATGGGAAAGAGAGAGAGGGCGAAAATGAAAGAAAGAGTCAGCCAAGCGCTCCCGGTGTTAAGATGTTTCTGATAAAAACAACAGAACTGAACAGACACAACTCGACTTTACAGAATGTTCAGTATCGACATTTTTTGTGGGGGGGGGGGGGGCTAACAAAAAAGGCTCAATAATGTCAAACTACTATACCTCTTTGCATAGTTTTGTTGTGAAATGATTATCGGATTGTGTTAACTTTCTAGCCATGATGCAAATCATGTATGTAAGATAAAGGCGAAAAACCGCCTCAAACTGTTGTGTGGTTTACTTGCGGTCGGACTCCGTGACAAAAATACATTTTTCCGAAGCAGTTTCAAGGAGCCTCTTTATACGTGGTTACATAGCTGATATTGGTTAGCACTTCATTAGATATTCTATGTCTGTTTCTTCCTTCGATTTTTTTAGCTTTTATGAACTAAAGTAAGAATCTTCATCTTACTTTCGGAATGTTTCGTGACGTTTTTATTTTATTTTAATAAACACCTTGGTCAAAAAGGGAAAGTGTTTTGTATTATTGTGGGACGAGGGGGGGGGGGGTCGTGATATGGTTAGTTTTGGCATGTTAGATCTGAATGGTAAACAAAAAATATCATACCAGTCTTTTAAGAAGATAATGATAATAATCTGGATTTATATCGCGCTTAATGGGAAGGGGAGGGGGAAGAGGGATGAGGGAGGTACAGTTGTCTCATATAGGCCACGTTTCAAATCCAAAGTAAATAGGAAAGCTCCGGCAAAGAAAGTTTACTCACTTTTCCTAACATGATTTTCAAATCGCGCCCAATTGAGAAATGTCAATATTTAAATAGTGAATCATTGTTTGCACGTTAAAGCCTTATGTCAATTTGGTTAAATCAATAAGAGCTGTCGTCCCGTCCATTCCGGCTGTCGCACCTACCCTGTCTCCTACAATAACAATTTTGGTTGGTCTTTGCAGAAAAGTACAGTTTAATAAAACAGACGTCGTTTGTGGAATTGCGGTCTGTATACAATTCAATATACTTGCCCTCGCTTTAAAAAAAAAGAGTATAAGTTTATAGTGCACTAGCATGACTAGTTTTATAACCCATACTGTCATTTTGTACATGGCTACGGAACCATTGCTCTGAAATTTGAATTTACTTGTCAATTATCGATGTCATTATCAACACTTTAAGTCATTTAAACATTCCACTGTATCTAACACAGCATGGAATGTTCATCGTTAGCCAATAAAAATGACATTAGTAACTAAACTAATGTATAAATGGGCTGGAAATTTACTTTGGAGTAATTTCAGCATGAAACTTAATTTGCATTTCGTAAGGCACCCTTAGTATATGTCACCTTCCTATTTTTAGTTAGTAATATTGATTAAAATCAGCCGGATCGACTAAATGTCAAACTTGTCTGTTCAACATACTCATGCAGTCTTCACCTTAGATAAGAAGAGCACACGCAATGTGTGTTTACTTCTGCCAAGTTAACATCCTGTTAACAGCATTCCAAGTCACGATCAGAACATATTCAACACCATTGAAGTGAAAATATGAAATATGAAATAAAAAGTATGAAGCTCTTTGTATCAATGAAAATCAAATATATGTATACCACCACCAGCTCAGACTGTAAGGGTTACTGTGCAAAGTAATTTACATATATACAGTTTTTTAACATTATGATAAAAGACTTACATTATATTATAGAAATGAGACACGACAAACGGTTACAAACTAGCTTATATAGTATGAACAAGCTATAACAGATATATTGATGATGTTTAATAATTTAATTGCCAAATGAAGAATTCATTTTATTTCACACACAAAATCCGACGTAAGAATAAACTTCCTTCAAAGAGGAGAGACATACGCAACGGTAATGATGGCGGTAAGTTAAGTCCCCCCCCCCCNGAAATCAAATCAATTATATCTGATTATATACATATTATTAGATTAAAGTTCAATATTCCCGGAAAGTACGTGTTTGTTATGGAAATACATATTTATTACTTCACTTAATACACCTCCTTTGTATTTGACGACATAATCACGATACTCGCTGAATGAAAAAAGAGGATAGTGATATAGGGGAGCAAAGTTGAACGCACTTTAAAACGATATTGATTCCTGAATGCGCATGCCCTGAAGACAGGTGCCTCGATGACGTCACACGAAGGTCCTCCCAGGGAAAGGGAAAATATTTGATTAATGGGAAGGAGGAAAGATATCTTCTTCTCCTCCACCTTTATTTGTGTTTATGATGCCTTGAAGCGAGCAACCAAACGTGAGAGAAGGATGGAAGCCATCATCAGCAAGCTAAGAAGAGGAGGTGATTGGATGAAGGACGATAGGAGGAGGGGGAGGTAGGGGAGGGGGTAAAGAATTCAGACATCGGTAGGGTGTAATTCGAGATTAGTACAACGGTTTTGACTGCTGAGGTGAGAAAACCGTCGGCTTGGAATTTGTATCCAGCATGGATCAAAAAGCTATATCTGTCAGATATCACTCTGTATCCAGATTCAAAGCTACTGCATTACATTTAAGTTGACATGACCTAACATTTGTACAAAGTATAATATGCATCAACATAACCAAGAAGCAAAACCAAACCCGAATGGATTTTTTCTCAAATAAAAATTTATATGAAATCGGGAATTAAATACTAAATTTATCGTATTAAATTTTAGCAAAAAAAGCGAAGGAAAGGTTGCCTAATCTTGCCTCTTCTCATGTTGAATAATTTTGTAAGATACTGAGTAAAGATAGAGGTGTTCTATTCTGTCTAGTATACAAAATTAAAATGATAAATGACTTATGCACAAGTTAGTGACTCGTCGTATTATGTAAAATACATTTAAAAAATAGAATTTAAGAAAAGACTGACACACAATTAATCGACATGAATGGACTATAAAAGTTCATTTCATTCATTCATTTCATTTTTTTTTTTCATTTCCAACAAATACAATACAACGAATACAATATAAAATGTATACAAAGCATAGTTACATTTGTTATAAACAAATCTTAATAGTAATTTATACATTGAGGAAGACAATTTGTTTTTGTAATCTAACTGCATTTATAATTTATAAAAGACCGATTTCCCCAGGTGAGGCTTGAACTCACAACCTCCGCATGCCTACAGTGTAGCCAGACGGCGCTGGGTACTGTCTATAAGTACAGCGCGCTAACCTATTACGCCACTGGGGACGGTTAGTAAAGTATTGCGAGGAAGCAATAATTCACACAATTATGTAACTATGTATTGTGCTTAATCACTATGTCTACTGTGAATGATTATAGGAGTACAAGAACATAATTTATAAAAGCTTGTAATCTAGGCAATAGTTGAGTTCGTCATTAATACCATTCTATTTTAGAAAAAAAGAAGAAAGAAATCACATAATTTATATGCTTTGCATTCTCTTATAATAAAAAAAACTAGTTCCAAATGCGCTATTATAGGCAGAGCATCTTGATTAATATACATTTAGCACAAGCAAAATGCAGAAAATAGAACATAAAAAACCACGACGTCCGACTTATTCCGATAGATATTAGCCTTTCAACATTAAAACTTTTTCTAGATTACAGATATTTATTCAATATAGTAATCTGCCTTCTATAAAATGCTTACTAATGTTGTTTTTGTTTACATGGACAATACATAACATTATTGTTCGATGAAGATGTAATCAGAACTTTCAGGCTTTAATTCTCTACAAAGAGTTAATGAAAGCAATTAAGGAAGTCAGGAGCATCAAAACTATGAAATCATTTTACAAAATTATTATTATTTTATTACCGGTCATTATCCGGTAAGCATTATTAATTATTATTACCCCGGCTTTAGCCTAGCTGCCATTACAGCGCTCTAGCATTTCAAGGAATTAATTCCTGCCAGGTATAGCCATTAGCTTTACCTGGGTCGAATGTGGCAAGTGATGTTTAATGCCTTGCCAAAGGACAGTAGTGCAGCAGATGATTTTCCCTTTGAAATATAAGTTTGAGTACCATCCCATGGGGGAAAGTATGTATGTAGGGCATAAGTATTGATGTATGCTTTGAGGTTTTGGAATTAGCAAAATGAAGAAAATAAATCGATTCGCACCGTCTTGCCGAATATCAAACACTCCACACAGAAATGGGTATACTGGACTACTGTTTTCAGCCACTTTTCGTCATGTTTCGAATATGAGGGCATTTACATTACCTTCTTCCAAAATTGCAACCCCCTCCCTTCCCCCCCAAAAAGAAAAGAAAAGAGAATGCTCACAAAATTATTTGTCATCTTTACCAGAACTCAACCTTCCCTTTAATTCCGATTAGGTTGGGAAAATAGTAGCTAGGGTGAAGCATGTGGGCTTTTATTGTTTACCCAACGGCCATCGTGACACCATTCTAAGGGATTAAGCCAGCTCCTGAGATTTACAAGCGATGACTTACAGTATTATTAAAGGCCAAGTGTAACTTGCTATTTCATTATGGTGACTTTTACTTCTACCTGTGTATATACAGCTATAAAATGATGAATCGGATCCTAATCAAATGATTGGTTGAGAGCGTACACGTAACCAGGCATTTATTTTGCCCAATACTAATGACCGGTCATTACCATATCATTTTATAAAACATTTTATAAAACAAATAAAACGTCTTACAAAACAAATAAAACACATCATTTTGCTGGTATACCTTCGAAACAGTCAAAACACCCTCAGCTATCGCCTAGGGCGTGTTAGAGTGTTCCAAAGGTATCTTGTGTGGGTAATTCTTACCAATGCCCCCAGTGCGGTGTATTTATATTAATAACTTAATTTTACATACCTTTACAAAGTTTTTTAATTTGTTAAAATTGATTTATCCCGATGTTTTCCTTGAGCATAAAACATATCATACCGCTTACATTTAAATGCATTCAACAAAGGCCCCTATTCAACTAATTCACCTTTAATTCTTGGATTATATGCCCCCTTCAAATACACAGATTTTTATTACGGATTATTACGAGTTATACGATGTATTTCAATACGGCAAAATTCCACGATTTGTAACGAGTGGTCATGGATAACTACGAGCAACTTACGATTGATTGGACTCGTAACACATGATTGCCATCAAAGTCGTTACACATCTACTGTAGATCCACAGTGCTCTAAGCAATCACCATTTTTCCTCAATTGTCTTTTCTAGCCTGTTCATACGGTCTGCTACTAAACTAGGGTATTTTTTTTTTTTGGTGATGATATTAGAGAAGTGAATATGAATATACTTTTAAAGTCGTAGTAGTGTAGTTGTGTTAGTAGTAGTAGAAGTGGTTGTTGTAGTAGCAGTAAACAAAATAGAGTATTATAAGTAGCTACAACGCTACAACGGGGTTAGTAACAGGAGAATTATGCTCCCCAGATAAACATGTCTGAGTTCTGACATCGGCTTTGTGCCGCCTTTACGCCGTGACATACCTATGCATGTCAGCATACGTAGTTTGAAATGTACCCATGTGGACAGCTAAAGATCTTACAAGCACAGCACATAAACATACATATTCCACAGTGAGAACAAACCTGTAGACATGTGGTCGGGTTATTCGATAATGATACGAGGGCCCCGTTCAGGTACCGGGTCGAGCCCGCTGCATACTAGACGTGCTTGGCTACACACACAAGGTGTTGGATTCGGACATGAGTGATGAAATAGCACGTAGAGTTTAGAGGCACCACGTCGGCTGTCCGCAAGAAGACACAAGAAGACGTTACTACCATATGGTGACACAAATAGAAGGCTCGTTCAGTTATGATGCGGTCAACCGCCACGAAATCATAAGCGACCGCCTCTTTTTAAATGCTTTAAATTAATGCGTATACTGTGCCCATTTAGGGTCCTGCGCGTGTTCACCGTGCTCTGTGTTACTAGAATAAGACTCAGAATTATGAACACTTTACTTTATCATAAAACAAAAACCGCTGTGATTTAACCGCGTGATATCTAAACAAGACTTTACGACCTTCTTGCAGGCATCTGACGTCCATATCTATCACCTGGTTTGAAAGCACGCCTGTAAGATTCTGTAGATGCATATTGAAGATTAATCATATTTTCCTCCCTAAATGGTATTGCAGATGTGTATGTCCGTTATTTGCTCATCACCGTGAACTTGCTGAACTAGTGGCACTCGTTATGTCTATCTCAACTTGGCCATTATTTTGAAAATCCATTCACGGATTGTGCATCTCTCAGACTATAGCTTTTCTATATAACTATTTTTTAGTGAAAACAGTTTGTTAACAGCGCTCCTGCCAAGTTATTCTTTACCAAATCATTTTCCAATATCAAATCCACCTTCTTACAAATACATGAACATTTCCAGTGTGGTACATGATTGTATAGGTTTAATGGTGTTGATTTGGTCTTAAAGCCTATCTGCACTAATTTGGCCAGGAGGATTAAACCTCCCTGCATGGTCACTCGCAGGTGGTTATCTCATCAAATCAGCTCTCTATTAACATAGGAAATAGGGGATCATGGGGGACCAACGGATGCCGATTGGGCATTTCTGGCTATAATAGAGGGCGCAAGTAGCTACAAGGAGTGCAGTCCCGCTTTAAGATACGGCCTCCACAATCTTCCTGATTGACTTTCATCATTGTGGCAGAGACTGTGAATATTAATGCGTGTATTTAAAAAGCATGCGAACATCCCCGAGGGAGCACAACGACCTCAATAATTGTCATCACCCATCATCATCATCATCATCATCATCATCATCATCATCATCATAATCTCTATCATAATATCATCTTCCCTTGAGCAATGATGGTTCCTCGCACCATTCTCACATGCAGTCTGAAAACCGAAAACCAAAGCTTAAAGCGGGACTGCACTACTTGTAGCCACTTGCGCCCTCTATATAGCAAACAATGCCTAAGCGGTACCCGTTGGTCCTCAAAGATCCCCTTTTTCTTATGTTAATTGAGAGCTGATTTGATGAGATAACCACCTTTCTGTTACAACGCAGGGAGGTCTAATCTCTCCTGGCCAAACTAGTGTACATGGACTTTAAATTACCCCTCAATTATATATGGACCGATATCGAGAGTGACCGCGTTGTTAAAAACGGTAGACTAAAACTTTAAACATGCTGGACACAATCTCTAATGTGCTTGATTCAACATGCATGCTAACAGCGTAAGTTCACCATTCTAATTAGGTGGTTATACTCCTCGGCCCTTATATTATGGTGATTTCATATTTCAGTTTTTTAGAATGTTGATAGAATTTAAGGACGTTTTATCACAATGATGAACATTTTCGTTTTGCGAGATTGACAGTATCGTCTTCATTTCAAACAGAAAGAGGATGGAGAGGGGGGGGGGGNGGGGGGGGAGGTTCTGATGCATGACTTGTTTGTCAAGCTAGTTATACCATGGTGTCACTGTCCCCATCCACCCACTCTCAACCTCTCCATGTCTAGAATAACATCTTGGGCAGTCGGGAAGACGTCCCGTATACTATTATTTCGAATGTTGAGCTCTTTTTCTCTCTCAGCCACTGTTCGATATTATCCTCATTCATGCTTTTTGTGTGTGTGTACAGACTACGTACGATCAAGTAAAAAGAAGAAAAGAAGGAATTGGTCGAGAAATAAAATTATTATGCATTATTTTCCTCTAACGCAATGAGATGCACACTCGATTTTCATCGACCATACGTTCCTCGCTTTGTGTTTTCATTTTGGTTAATGAAGAAATTCGTCTTTAAAGGGAGAAATACTGCCAGGTCGTATAAACGGGCTAAAGAAGCTCCCTTAATCCGATTTGGGTAATTGTTACTGTCCCTATATTTCTTTATCTGCTTCGTTTTGGCAGAAATGAATGTAAGCTTTCTAAGTGAATCAAGGATTTTGATAATTTTCATACAACAAGGCCAAGTACCTGATACGGAAACTCTCTCCGTCATGAGCCTAAGTCTGTCGTTTGCTTATCATTGTCTGGGCGATTTAATTGAATGCGTACAGTAGATGGCCGTATGGGACGTGTGAAAAGCCTTGCCCAGCCACAAGTTTCTCTTACCCTTGGAATCCCTCCCCTTTTTTCTCCCCATCACTTTGGAATGACGTCACGCGAGAGTTGCCATGGTGATGTGTTTTTGTGTGTTACGAGTACAGTCAACAAGTGTGTAGTCTGCGATGTCGTCTGCTCCGTGGGAAGTCATGCAAAGGGGGACCTCACTCGGAGTATTCTTCAAGATGCCGTGCTTCGTGAGGAAGTAACTGCTTTTTTTCAGGGTTTCGTCGTTCATTATAAGGGAAAAAGTAAAGTAAGCATAATATATGAGGAACATGACGGTAGCCCCTGGATACGGGAGGAACATTAATTTCCTGAAACTAAATGCAAGAGCACACCTAGAACAAACTGTCAAGATGGTAATTCTCTCTATTTATAGTTGGACTCTCTACAGAAAGTAGATTATTTATTACACTTTCATGGAGAGTATAATCCGTATTTTAGAACAGCAATCAAAGTACACCTAATCATAAAAGTAAATTGTCGTTAATGTGACATATGGGAAATTTCCCCACATGTCTTTTTCAAATTTTAAAGACTGTAACGTGCATCACTCTGCATTACCTCTGCCACCTATAACAACATGATCTTACGTTCATATGACTTGTGTAGCAGATTAGTTTCGAAATACGTTGATCCTTGACGACTGTTCTTTTGTGGACGAATGTGAAAATGAGTAACGCCTGCTATATTTTCCATGGCACTACTGCTTACCCTGATGAAGCCTTTGAAGGAAATTGGTTTATGAGCCCTTAATTCCACGAAAAGTTGCACTGTCCGTTTTGCATTCCTCTATGTACGATCCTACTATCAAATGGCGGGTCAGTAACCACGCCCTGTCGCTGAAGCAGTCCTACAATGGTGAAAACGCCTCGGGTACAACGTGCATTAGGAGAGAAGACTAGCATGACTGCCCTGGGATTGAGGGGTGGAGTGCTTTATGTACGCAGATAATGACAGTTTGCTTAGAATGCTACGGATTTGTACTGATTATCCAAGTGAGGCATTTTTCACGGTAGGAATAAATCAGCCTAACGACAGTGTCAACATCCTTCCAACACTTTCTTCTTTTCTGCATAATTTTGTTTCCTCCCCCATTTCTCTCTCTCTCTCTCTCTGTACATATTTACAAACCTTTTCAGTTGTTAAAAATGGGCAAATAGTTTAGGTGTAGAATTTCCACTGTGTAAGCTCACAATATTATCAACAATACTATTTCTAGCATCTCTCCCTCCATAATTATCTTATCTCTCCCTCTCTCTTTCTATCTGTTTCGTTCGTCACCTGCCAACCAAAATCATGCACCCCACCCACACACACACTCCTCCACATCCTCTCCTGTAGTATCGCTCTCTCTCTCTCTCTCTCTTCCTCTATCTTTATGTCAATTTTCTTTCTCAGTATGTTTATCGTCTCTCTTTCTCTCTCTTTCTCTCTATTTCTCTGCATCTTGCCATAATCTTTTTTTCTTCTCACATTCATTCTAAACATGAAAACAAATTTCTGATACTATCCCGGCCACCACATCCTCATCATCACCAGCCTCTTCCTTGACGAGAACATTCAACATGTCTGTCCATACGAGGATGATAATCACAAACATTCTGGTCTGCTTGACATCAACCATCGGTCACAACTGATTGAAGATAGAACCTCTAACCCCGATGAGGCAAGCGTGTAAATGAAGCGAGAAGACAGTGTCTCACTTGAGTACTCGCCTACTTGGTGATGAGATTTTTAGAGGAACGTGATATATGCTCATTATCGGGCTTGCTTGCTTGCATATGGCTACACCACAACCCTCAGAAAATTATGGCGACGCTTTTCTAGAGGTATAGAACCGCTGCGGTTGAAATTGTTAAAAACCCATACTCAGTTTTAGTAAGCCCTGGCTTAAAACCAGTCTGCCGTATTTCTATGACGTTAGTTTACGAATACCCAGCTACAATCGCAATTCTAAGCAAATCATTTTTCATTTTCTAAATTATAATTGTGATCAGAAAAGATAGAAACGAATAATATCCGACTTTTTATTTTGGGGGTTTCAAAATGAATATTGTATTTACCATGATTTTTATCTGATGTTTTTCATTGTATGGCATTTTGATTAAAAAAATTTACACAGGTTTTGCACTGATCTACGTACTATCAATAAGTTTAGAAGAACGTCATTGGTACCCGACAATGAAGATTGCAATGGCCTTTTCGTTAGCACTATTTTATTATTTTCGAACATGTTGCTCTTGAGTTTTGTCGAACCCAGCACGTTCCTCGTTTTCAAAGCTGTACCATTAAACATGAAGCACAAGCTCACAGCTGCAGGCAAATAAATCATGAGGAGTCGACAATGAAGTAGGATCTAGAGATCGCTTCTGTATTCATAATAGTTGTCTTGGGGGTAAGAGCTCGAGTAGATGGCGGTGCCATGAGAGCAGCGCCCATCCGTTTTCTTGAAACCTGTAAGGCCGTATTTTATTACTTGTCTTTAAAGTGGATGGCAAATACTAGCTAGTGACGTCATCCTTTCGTCGCCAGAGCCCCTTGCATTAGAACTGTAAAGGACTTTTTTCCAATTTTGGAATGTTTGTGCATCTGCAGACGACTGGTTGACTTCGTGATCGATTTGCACCATAGATTTTAATCGGTATGCGATCGAGTGTAAAGTTGAACGTCCCCTTATTCTATATATTATGTCGTCGTCTTTCACTTCTTCAAAACAGAGCCTACTGTCGTATATCTTTAATTGCTTTGTGCATATCTATTGAAGTTTGCTTTATCAGGTTCAATAGGGAAGAATGTTCACATTAGTAACAACACATCCTACACAATGTGTGCGTGCGTGTGTGTGTGTGTGTTTAATAGTAATTTTATATTTATTCACACAATGGAGGTGCACGAGATATTTTCCTTTCTCGTCCTTTTCCCAACCTCTTTTCCCTATCCTCTTCCTTTTTTCACATTTTATTGTTGTTGTATTTTCGTCCTAATTTTGTTCACCATTCATACGCCGAGGAGCAATGGGTTATGTTATGAAATGCACTGTGTCTTAAGTGAGGATCATCTGCGCTCTTGTACATCTCACTTGTGCTAATGAGCTTGTCTGACATATTGTGCGTACTAGTCTTGTACTCATCCATAAGACGTGGCGTAACTTTATACAGTATACGTGCAGTCTATATTGGTATTGTCTGTCTTATATTCTAATGTACGTATTAGTATCAGTTTTGCTCTTCTGTATTCCACTTTCGCTAATCGATGTAAAGCATTACTGCCTCACACTCGCTATTATTAGTTTTTTTCTCTCAATACTTGAACACACTACATATAGAAACAGTGGCGTTTGACACGTCACTTTCCATTAATGGTCTCTCGTGATTAAAGGGAGTGAACTATCGAGTCAAACACAAGGAAAATCTTATTTTTAATGCGCTCCTAGGAAAAGTTTCGACTCTGTCCTTTTCCCCCATATTAACCTTCGTCTTCCCCTGCTTCACACTTGTACGTTCCAGTGTGGTCTGGTTAAAAGTACATCTTAATTTGCCATCACTGTCCCACTCGTCTGTCGTTATTGTCACATCCAATATTGATCCCTTGCCTCTGTCTGCTGCTTCTACACCAAACATTCATCCGCCCATCTGAATCCACATCCACATCTCCACCTATATACCCATTCCTCCACCGATCCCTAATATCAGATGATGACAATGTTACAACCCATCTTGCCGTGACCCCGTAGACGTTTCTAGTGTCACACTAATGGGCACCCATCATCACAATCACTTTCAATTTAGGCCAGCACGAATCAGATACCAACCACCCTCTAAGAGCATTACCACAACAACATCAGCATCAATAACATAAATATCCAACATCCATCTCTAGACCGGCTTACATTCCTCAAATCGTATTAAAGGCCTTCAAGTGAGTCCATGAATTTCATTCAGCGTGTATAGTGAACTGCAATGGGGTCGTTATGAAAGCTCAATGGTTAACGAGTATAGAGCTGATCCAGGCAGCATGTGCATGGTGTGTAATGATGCAGAAATTATGATTAAGTGATGCTAAAAATGAAAATAACAGAGAGCTTGTCTATTTTGTATGCCAGTTAGGAAGAATTTTAAAGTGTATCTCATATAACGGATTGCTCGTCAAATGCCGTCATATTCGAAACCATAAGAGATAAATAGCTGAAAGGTTTGGACCAAACCGTCATGCCACATGAGTGTAGTCCCATTTACCAATTTCTACGTGCAGTTTGTGTTATTTTCAGCAAGGTTAAGTAAATTTCCTTTCATTGTGATCGATCATTTCTAAACCTCACAACACGAGGTCTATACATTTATTTTCAAGTATTACATATTCATGATATTCACCTTTTTCGCAATTGCTTCCAGACAGTTTCTCTCACAATGTAATTACATGACCAGTACTCGACTTAATCTTCAACTCAGAAGTGCTGACAATAATAGCAACTCTTAACTGCATGAACGCTTCCCGCATTTTACCATTAATTTTGTCTTCATTTGGCTGGCACGTTTCAAGGCGTTCATGTTAACACGTGCGAAAGAGAATTTGTAATTCGCCACAATATTATTGTGTTTTCAGAAGCACGGTTTCTTGTGAAAGTGCAGTCGGATGCAAACTGCATCATTTTCTTTTTCTGCATCTGTAAGAAGGCATTTGTATCGCATTCATGCACCGATAAAAATGCTGTAAAATGCACGCTTCTTGACAGTGAATTACGTGCAGGAGAGTAAATATGAATGAAGGAGTGAATGAGGGAAAAAAACAACGAACTAAGTAAGAACTCCAGAGTAGTTTCGCTGCGTCATGATGGTGAACTTTAAAAGGTGAGACTTCCATCAAAGACCTGTAAATGTACAACGTTGAGTATTGTTTTAAAAGATATTGTGTTCTTTATCGAAACCTCTGACATTACGTCATTTCTTTACGTTTTTCTATATGTACATAACGAAATACTAGTTAAATAATCATTATGTCCTCCTGACTGTGCTAAAAATCAATTTTAAATACCATAACCACTTCCAAAGTGTTAGTCTGTGTACTCTTAGATGGCGCTACGAGATGTGATATTTAAGATATTTAGTCGTTCCAAAGTTTATCCTTCTTTAACAAATAATTATAACTTTTAACTTTTACAGAAATGATACAGTTATTAATAAATACATATTGATATCCTTTGAGATAACCAGGTATATATTTACAAATATATACCTGGTATTTCTTCATGCCATGCTAATATCTTTAACGCGCGCGATCAAATGCGGATCACATCAATGTCTGGAATATGCTTTTATGATGGGGAGCTGTCCTTGACAGCAGGCGGTGTGGGGATACAGTTACCAGATGATACCATAATTGTTTGTATTCTGTTTGGAAACACACAATGTCAACACTATGAAAGGGTTCAACTGACATCCGGTGATTGAGGCTGTTTGTTCAATTTTGTTTTAAGTGATAGACATGGCATTGTTTTTTTTTCTAGGTTGGTGGTAACAAGGGCATCACTTAAAAGGCGTCAGTGAAAGAAAAAAATGTGCTTGAAATATTTCAAGTAGTCTTTCATGTTTATTACGTACGGAAACATATAGGAATACAATGTGAAAACACCGAGGACGATGTTACATTCAAATGATACAACATATCACTTTGTTTATCTTCTGTTTATTAAATACCATTGTACCTCTTTATTATTACTAATACTGCAGCAGATGATGTGGAACTTTGTCAACAAAATGTTGAAAATGTCTGATAAATTTTTATCTAATTCAACATGTTAATGTAAGATATCTTTGCGCGGCATCAACGTATATCAACGCATTTTTCGAAACTTATTGAAAACAGTGCGTGACTATTTTATATTAGAAAGCAGATCTATTAGGGTTCTACATGCGAAGATCTCTGTTCAAGATTAATGTGGACAAAAATTGAAGGCATTATACAGGCCTAGTATTACATGGTACATGAAGACTCAGTTGATAGTCTGGTTACGGCTTTGCGTTTTAGAATGCAGAGGTATAGATGCTGTTGATGGAATCAGTTTTATGACTCTTTATTAGTCTTACCTCTCCTCCTAGTTACCTGGAAACAATGAATCTTATAGGACACGAAGTAGATTGAGGGATACGAACTCCTCAGGTTGTATTCAATTTGTATTGCTATTGCCTAGTTCAATTGATTTAGTCGGCCGTTTTTTCCCAGTCTTCTTGCGTGTTCTTTCCATTTGAATCACTTTATGACGTGGAGACCCACTATAAATTTACTATCCTTTTGACATTATAATACTGACTTCATCATGTAAGCTTACGTTTTGTCAATCAATGAATATCGGATTATATTTATTTGTATTTCCATCTCATCTCGCAATTTTCAATCATTCTTTTAACATTCGTAAAGAAAAGTAAGAACAGGAATTTGTTTTGCACCATTCGTCTAGATTGGATCGGCTTTCAAGCAAAAATAATAGTATGTGTAGAGGGAAGGGTATCGATTTAACTTCTTTTCTTTTTTCTTTTCTTTTTTACTTAAAGGATGGTAGATGTTATATCAAATGTATAACCACCGGGACAACTAGCTGGAATATGCTGACAAATACGTGACATGCAATTGTATTTTTAACACTTTGTTGAATGAAATTAACATTTCATTGACCTTGAAGACACACTATCTATTCTTTGTATCAGAATACAAACTGTGAACGTTTATGCTTCCAAAGTATCAGATAACATTGATTGCTGATATCGGCTTCCTCAGTGTGTCTGGGGTTAATAATCCGTTGGTGAGCCTCAAGGGACTTGATCGAAAAACAACAGATTAATTGCTGCGACGCGACGATGATGATGATGATGATGATGAGATAGAAAAATGCAGACAGCTTTAGGCTTTCAAATGGAATGCGAACGACACCACAGCATCTTCTGATCATTCTTCAATAAACCGTAATTTAGAATAGGGAACTTGTTCGTTTTCCCCAGATTTTGTGCTTCATAAAATCTCGTTCATTCATTTACATGTCTATGAAGTTTTATTCACAGTCGGATAATGTTGTGAATATCGATTTAATTTTGCGGTAAACCTCCATGAATATTGTAACATCTAAATAAGATGTGAACTTATTGACTACCGTTTTAGACGTCTTTGAGAGAAAACTAGTGGTTCAGCCAAGCAGTTTAAAACATCAATTCGAATTATTTCACACTCCTTAAGTTTGATGATTTTTGTTTTCTTTTAGAAAACTATGAACTTGAATAAAACAAATATATATAACAAATTGTATTAAATTAAAAAATAAATAGAAGTAAGATGTATGAAGGGATGCCTTCGAGTATCATTGGCATTTATTTGTTCAAGTTTTTTTTTTCTGGGGCCATAGTTATTTAGTAAAATATCTGATTAGGCTTATTACTCCTTGTAGATTTAAGTCAAGGTATGTCAAATCATTGTATTATCCTATCGTGACGTTTACTCTTTACGGGCGTAATCCAAATGCAGTAGAGCTTAAACCTCCTCCCTACTGCATCTAGGTTGAGAGGGATAGATCAATTCCCAGTCACACAACCGGACCGATATCAGACCGATTAAAAAAATACACTCGCCCCTAGATGGCCAAGAATTGTTCGGGTTGGAAACGGTTGGGCAGTGTGGCTGAAATAATATGATGATCAAAAAGCAGAGCTGGAGGATCAATCTTAAAGTCCAGGCTCAATGGCAGGAGGGATCCGATTTGCTCTCTCGAGAGAGGAAATATAATATAGCCAGTTCCTAATAAAGCACTTGATATGTGTTTCAGTTATAAGGCTCATCGTGGGTGATACTCGTGTAAACCTCCACCAAAATTCTTTTTTTTCTTTTAATGCAACGGTCAATGGACGTAACAAAAAACAGATTTGCATACTGCCAATAATATACTGAAGAAAGAAAATGAATTGCAAAAGAGGGGGACGAAAGGGGAAGGGAAAAAAGGAAAGTAAATTGATGATGTATGGTATGATGTTTACGAATGTGGTTATAGCTAAATGTTTCAATCAAAGTGAATTACATCAGGAAAGAATTAATAATGTTCGAGCTAAGAATAAAGCGGACAATCTACTTATAAACTAGATCGATGGATGTTTTCATTTTAGAATTATGGGGTGTCTACCCATCTTTATAGACAATTTATCTTTAAAAGATTAAGAGAGTGAACGCTCACGCCCCTACTCAAATAAACTCCATTTTATGCCTTACATTAATATCAATTTTTTTAGGCCAGGGAAATGGATAGAGATTGGGATGAAGACAGGGAAAAAGAAGAAGAAGAGGCAGAAGAAGAAAAAGAAGAAAGAAATGAAGGAGAAGAAGAGGAAGAACAAACAAAGAAGAAACAAACAAACAAAAACGGACAAATTGTATAGAGGGGGGAAAGCAGTAATTTCCAAAGAACAATTATTATTAATGATATGAGCAGTGATTGATGCACACGCTATTAATTCCTTCAGAATGAAACTTTAGAACATCGAAAGGTCGATTCCTGTGTAATATGAACGTCAATCAATTATAGAGGGATCAAATCCTCTTATCCAGGGACTAGTCAAGATCATGGTTGGATTTTCTTTGTCGGTTCGATCAAAGTTTCTATGACGCCAACAGTCAAGAAAAATGGCGTTCCTGATCCTCGTTATGGGCACTGCTTTGATTGGAAGGTACCTAGCACATGTGTAGCGTCACTAATAAAACAACGACAGATCCCTCGAAAGGCAAACACCTGAAAATATTGACATTCTTTGTGGGTTTTACTTAAAAGTTATAAGGATTTCCATAATAAATAGCGCTTAAGAACACAAAGTTGAAAAGTTTGATCCATGTGGAACACGAACGCGCAAAATGCACACCTTAGACATGCTCGAATAAACTTGGACACGTGGCGTTATTTCGCTGACGTATATCGGTGTCAGCAACTGACGCGGCCTTTGATGTATTTTGCACACGAATTGTAAAGCGATATAGTAATAAGCATTAAAGCAAAAATGAACAGTGCAGATATTGAGTAATTTAATAGGTGCATGGCACGCACACAGTGTTCTTTTTTAAGCTCCATTAGCGCAGGTATTAACGCAATAGAAAATTTCAATGTCTATCCAATAAATTGTATGATCATCTGCGCTAATCAATAATGTCTGTGTAGGCAATAAGCACTTACATTGTATTAAAGCAGTGTGGCACTTCTTCTTTTACTTTTAACTCTTTGTACGATCATGAAGATGGCGGTTACTTTCACATGGCGAACCAAGGATCGCGTTGGTCAATGACGCAATCCTACGTCAAAAAAAAGGGCGCATCATGTGCGACGGACATCAGCAAAACATGCATTGTTTGAACTCAAGAAATATATTTGTTCTCGCCCACACGAATCGAATTTATCAAAGCGATGTGTGTTTTTTTCATTTAGATAAGATTTGGGGTTAGATTTATTGCGGCATGGTCTCGTCACTTCGGAGCCCTATTACAGCCTCATATATACCGCATTTAATCAATACAAAATTTGGCGCATGTTCCAACAGATGAAAAAGAATGGTTGAGGCAGAGTGCACATAAATGTGATGTATTGGTAGTGATGTTTAATATTATTGGGCTCTAAATCATAAGTGTGAAAAACAGGTACTGCGTCTTTGGTTCACTTTTGTAACAACTGAAGATGTTGTGAGCTTGAGAATAATGGTCTTGGTGGGGGGAATGATGTGTGTGATTGTAATGCTTGATTTATTTTTTTCCTGCCTACAACCCAAAAAAAAGTATATGCTTGAAGCTAATTAATCATGGTACGAGGGACGTAGTAATAAGAATAAATTGCCTCAAGGAAGAACCCTAGAGCATCAACCTGGTTTTGAGCCAAGTTGTCCCAGTCAAAAGACCATAGCTCTACCACTTAGCCGTCACGCCTTTAGCATTTTTACATTTTAGCAATTCTGAAATGAATAATGAATATAAATAAACCTTAACGAACNTACCGCCATCCCGACCGTGTCGTAGAGCTCTTGACTCGCACCCAGTTAATTTTCTTGCTTTGCTAGCATGCATATTGTTTCAATAAGCGGACCCCAGAGCGTGATATTTTACCGAATTTGAGTTCTCGAAATAATCACGGATAGTCCCACTTCAGCTTCAATCACTCTGGACCCCCAAATAAAGCACAACTGGGACCCAGTATGTGTACTAATTGGACTGTTTGTGTAAGGAGGGGAGGGGATGGGCTGTAGTGTTATCCTTAGAACTACCACCAATGTTCAAATTGTGTTCTTGTTGTTGTAATTAGGAATGTAAGATCCAGTATTTGCCACTTAAAATGCTAAAAGAAGAAGAAGAAGTACAAAAGTAAAAGAGGAAGAAGAAGAAAAAGGACAAGTAAAATAATAATCGTTTCCATTTCCATTAGTGTATTTCTTATGGCCGCTGATCAGCCGCTGATGTCCGTCCACGTACTTATGTAGTTTGGTACATCATTATGTACATTCTATCTGCTTTTCTTCGGAGAATGAGCATCGAGTGTTGACGTCACATGAAAAAGAACCGGGGACGTTCAATATTTAAAGGGTCACATCATCTCTACGAACTTCTTTATATACTTGAAGTTTGTCATGTTGTTCGCACGCTCGGAGAATCAATAATCAGGCCTGACAATATTATATCCATTGATTGCCGCTGCCTTGGGACCTTGTGAAGATTATGTTGAAGCCAGTGAAGTAGTAGCGGGTCCAAGGCAAGGCACCGTATAACACAAAGATTTGCAATCAATTGCAAATTTGAAACAAAGATTCTGATTGGTAAATACTCAGCCTTCTGAACAATATGTGAATGCAATTATGATCTCGATTGGTCATTGCCATTTTGCGATTGATTGCAAACTTTGTGTTACAGGGCCCTTATCTATCCCGAGGAGGGACATGAAAGCGTCCAAATATTTTGGGATGAAAGCAGACAAAAAGTACGATGGAGTGCAGTATATCTGGAGTCTTCAAACAGTATCATTGTTGTCGGACACAGAATTGCAAAGAATTTACAAAATGTCAACCTTCACCTTTTGAAATGTGCGAATATTACAATGAGGTAATACGTAGATGGTAAATTGTATGAAATTTGCATTGCGTTGATTTATTGCAAGTCAAGGCGATCGTCTTCGGAGGACAGGCCCCCTTGCCCACCCCACTCTCATCTCAGTGGATCCGCCATGTGAATGGTATACGTGGGACTTCCCCTTAATCTATGGGTGTCAGTGTTATCCTACCGGTGCAGAGGAGGGGGGGGGGCAGCTCCAACTTATGTGCCGACAAATTGAACCGGCATGATCTCCTCCCATTTTTAGACCAAAACATTCAATTTATGAAATGAAGAAATTTATCAATAGCCATTATTGGAAGAAGCACCGTTAATCATGGTCAAAAGATGATGATCGTCCTGGTTCAATCGCTCCCTCTAGTAATCCTCGTTGATTTAACCATACATTTTTTACCTATATATTGTTAGCAAGAAGTGCAGGAATAGCAATAAAGGGCTATGCAGTGGATATTCAGGATTTTTTTTCGTATTTTTTTGCAAATAACCCCCCCCNGGGGCAGCTCCAACTTATGTGCCGACAAATTGAACCGGCATGACCTCCTCCCATTTTTAGACCAACCTATTCAATGTTTAAATTGATTCGTTTTATAAATCAATATCATATATTGAAGGAAGCACACATTAAGTTAAAAAACGATGATCGTCCTGGTGCAATCGTTCCCTCTAGTGATAAGCCTCGTTGATTCAACCATTATCATTCAACTTATACATTGTTAGCAAGTGCAGGAATAGAATTGGAGGGCTATGCCATGGATATTCAAAGGCTATTCTTTTAGATCGCCGTTCTTTGAAAATAAAAAAACCCCAATTTTCTAGCAAACCTTGTGCTATTTTCCTGTTGTAGGACAGGCGTTGATGCCATGTGTTCCCTTCATGAATGCGAATTGCGATCAGTAGTAGATATGAAACGAGCAATCATGGGACTGAAGTGCCGACTGTGCAAGGTTTTGGTGAAGATGATAACAATATTAATGTTATAATGCTCGTATCATCCTTAGCGGTATAAAGGATGTTGGTTTTGATTTCCCTATTTTGTCGTATTCTTCTTTTTTTTTTACTGTGTATACTTTTTAGCGGCTGACGTGAGTAGTTACCGGCCCAATGTGGTTGATGTAGATAATAATAATTTTGCCAGTGGTATCGCTCTGAAAATAACACTCCTATCACTCGTTCGCTGATGCATTTAATTCCCGATTGAAAGTCGTTATTCCTGTTATAAAGTGTGGTTATAATTTATAAACCAGAACTGAGAAAGACGATAACAATTTGAGCCTTTATAGTGGTGGTTGTTACGAAATTATCTTTGTTTTGTGGCATGTAGAATGTAAAAGACAAGATATTCAGACACCATCACTTTGAATTTGTGAGAAGCGGGTATCGCAACAACCTGTAATGACTAGCAAGTAGCTTGAATACAAATCACTATCATATATGAGAGTGCCCCTTGATAGAAAACATCCTGCTCTTAAACAATCATCAAATTACCCGCTGGACCATTACCAAACGGGTAGACTTGCCGGGCATGCGACCATTAGTGCTACCGGAGCCCTGGGTGTCGCATACCTAGAGGTCCGCTGTTTGGTCAGGGCATGTTGAGGCAGCGCGTGGTGACATGGGCAGGGAGCAAGATGATGTCAGTGGAAGTCGGCAGTGGTGGTGGGGGATCGGAGACGACCCTGTTGACCGAGTCATCAGCATCATACGAACATGGACCTTAATAAGAATGGTCCGGTTGGTAAGACCAGGGATATGAGAGTTAAACTAACATTCCCTGGTAAGACGTTGGACGAGGTGGGGTGGTGGTGGTAGGCTCTTTGTAGTCCCAATATTTATGATTATTGAATATTTAGTCCATTATAAATAAACAAGCAGTGAAATTGGAATATGAGAAATTCACTTGTAGCAACTGTTAATGAAAATACGATAAGAAGGAATGTACCTTTTGCTTTTATTTTCTTCAAGTAACACTATCCACACGGTTATTATTATACACTCCAGTTTAATAATGTTCACTTGCAAGACAACTTTATTGCTCACCCATTTTAGTTTCTTCTATTTTTTAATAAACCTTTTTTTCTTCTGTAATAATTCCATTCCTTGTCCCTGTATGTCAAAACGTATTATCATTCATCAATGAATATTAATTTGTCTATTAAATTTAGTTCTTTTGTTAACCTCGTTCAGTAGAGCTTAATGTCACACCACTAGCCCTCCCTTTATTCTGTAACTTTTTTCTTGAAATAAATTATCCGTATTGTCCTTGTCCAGTCCCATGTTCTCCCCTCTCCCTCTCTATCTCTCTCCTTCTCCCCTGTGTCTATTTCTCCGTATCCGTCTCTCTCTCTCTCTCTGTCTCTGTCTCTGTCTCTCTCTACTCTTCCTCCCCTATCTTTCTACCCCATCCATATCACTTCTATCCTATCATTTACCTGTATTACTCTTCTCCATCTATCTCACCCTCCTGTTTTACTTCCAAACCCCCTATCTCTCTCTCTCTCTCTCTCTTTCTCTCTCTCTCTCTCTCTCTCTCTCTCTCTTTCTCTCTCTCTCTCTCTCTCTCGCTACTCATACTACCATGCCCTGAATATTATGAAGTGGAATTTGAAGATGTTCTTGATCCGTATGTGTGCTATATTTGGCACAAGTTGATGCGAAGCAGGGCTTGCGGGGGCAGGCACATCATTTCCGAGTGTGTTTAAAAGCCCGGATTCGTAGTACACTTTACTCTCTTGTCATGGTCAAGCTGAATCCCCTCCTTACAACTTCCTGTGCTGTGTGAAAGCAAATGTCTTCCTTGTGCTTTTCATCAGCATAATGCCAGTACTATACCAGTTCCAAAATTTGACGTTTCAATAATAACATTTGCTATGCATTTCCCTTTCTAGAGTATAAATTGCTTTGTGAATAATTGCCAAATATTTATGTGGAAAAATGAAAAAAACGCATTATCCAATCACCTTTAATGCAATCTTAATGGAGGCGTGCGAATGTTGTAATGTTCATAATTTGATGTTACCGAATGGAAAGAATTGTTTGTTCGATAATTTGTCATTGTCAAACTTCTATTACATTGAGAATATTGTGTAATCCTCTTTACATTACTATCGGTGAATAAACGAGAGATATCCAATGGGAGGGGGGAAGACAGAAAGAGAAACAGGGACAGAGAAAGCCAAAGAGTGAAAGGATGAGAGATGCATAGATATTAAAAAGAAGAGAGAGGGAGAGAGAGAGACAGAGAGAGAGAGAGATAGGGGTAGCGTAGGTAAAGAGAAATAAAAAGCATTATTCAATCACCCTAATGGAGACGTGCGATTGTTGTAATGTTCATAATTTATTGTTTCCGTATGGACAGATGTGTTTGTTCGATGATTTGTCAGTTTGTCAAACTTTTATAAAAATTGAGAATATTGTGTAATCCTCTGTACATCACTATTTGTGAATAAAGGAGAAATATCAAATGAGAGAGGGAAAGAGAGAAAGAGAGAAACAGAAACAGAGAAAGCCAAAGAGTGAAAGGATGGGAGATGCATATAAAAAGATGAGAGAGAGAGATAGGGGTAGCGTAGGTAAAGATAAACAAAGAGTGCAATCGTCGTGTGCTTAAAATAATGAATTAAATCGGGTCCATATCTCTCATCTCTGTCGTCGATGATAAATGAGTATAATGATCTCATTTTTTGGTGACGACGCACACATTTTTCTCACACACTGTCGATCCTGCCGATTTGAAGGAACAAATATTTATCTGGAAGTGTTTATACCGCGGGAAGACACATGGGAAAAAACATTGACGCATTTGTAAACATCCTCAACCCCTACACGTACGCCAGACAACTTTAAAGATAAGGACGAGTGGCGATCATGCAATTTCATTTTGATTTATAAAAATGTGTATGTTATTCTGAATAAAGAACTAGAAATAATGTTTGTGTTATGTATATTTGGAATTAACAGAAGCACTAACGTATTGCTGAAAATCACGAATAATGGCAAGCACTGGACACATACATGATTATAGGCACATCGGACTACACAGTTAGGAGACCACAAATATGACTTTAAAATACGGTTTTATGCTGTCAACTATTTTTTTAGTACTAGAACACTTAAAACGCTAAAGAACTTGTAAGAAAACTGCTATTGCTAGAACGTCCTTATTTGTCAGACTAAACATAACGAGGAAACTTAAAATTGTGTTTTTTGGCCTTCACCATCACTCAGCATTCTCTTTAAATTCTCTGAACTCATCTTTCACACACTTTCATTTTCCTCCTTGCTTATGATGTGATCTCACACCGAATGGGTGATGACATTAGATTGGGATGGTCGCTTTGGCACCAGGGTTTATATATCATATTGTACAGGAGGGGACGACAAAACTGGTGATATGGATTGGTAGAAAATAAATATTTAAATGAGCTTTGATCGCTTGAATGTTACTGAATACTGCAGAATATTTTACCATCTTGTAGAAAAAGCGTGCAGTACTTCATAAACTATTCTAATGAATGTGTATTATTCATAGTTCAAGATAACTGGGTCTCTATATGTTTGCGCATGTATAGAGTCATTGTGTTAGTGTAGGGATGGGATGTGTGCGCGTGGGAAAGGGGATGGGGTGTGCGTG
>BEXV01000404.1:44543-55336 GCA_003118195.1 Hemicentrotus pulcherrimus
CAGGCCGGAAAAAATCGCCACGTGGATCCGCGCCTGCTTGTATGTCAAGTACTTTTACGAAAGATTCGGTTGAGAATGATGAATGTAAAATTCGTTATTAATTTTAGGACATTTCTCCTCTCTGTAGTTATCTATGACGCTTCTAGTTCTGGTGACGGTTCTGGTTCTGGTGAAGGATCTGGTTCTGGTACCAATCCAAGTTTTATAAGAGGGGGCTATGATACCGATGCATGTACATGTGCTTCAGGGTTTACAGGCACTTTTTGCGATGAAATATGTAAGCTTTGTTAAGCTTTCGCTGGTACTGCTTACAATGTGTAATGTCTATCCGTATTAGAGTATTGCAAACCAATAGAATTCAATAATTTCAGTACAGAAAAATAAGTGCACAATGTATGCGATACAATAAGCCTTAATGTTTTATGATACTGTACCTACAAATATTCAAAGTCATCTCTCGTCACATATTCTGTTTAATGTTTCAATAACCGATCCTTTTCCCATCACTCCTGCCCCGCTCAAAAACTAGGTATAGCAGGCCCTAGATACGCATCTGTAGTTTGATAAGTTCACAATATAAATTCCTTTTTTTCTTGATATAATGTTTTTTTAAACCGTGCTTCACTATTTGCACAAACAATCATTTCAAAAATAGATATTCTAAATGTGCAAGTTTGGTTGGGTATGATTTTTTTTCTCCACTTTGTAGTTGACTGTTTTGTTAGCAACCCATGTCTGAACGGAGGCATCTGTGAGAGCAATGCATGTACATGTACTTCGGGATTTACTGGAGCTGTGTGTGACCGAGGTAAAAATGAATGTTATAATGTGTACATTCAATGGTACAGGGTTAGATATATAATAATTTGTCCCCAAAGTAGGATATTCATGTCAATTACTAAAAGATACGTCATGTTCTCATAATCTCCTGTCGTGTTTACAATTTCGTAAAAAGCGTTAGGTAGTCGTAAACTTGTAGTACTACTTAACAAATACAAGTAATATACGGCAGGATGATACTTTCACAGAAAGAAAGCCGAAATACAAAGTATATATTTTTGATGCAGTTATGAGTGAAAGGGGGGGGGGCACCAAGTTAGTGGTCTATCGATCTGGACATCCCAATCAGTTACAGTGGGGAAAAAAGGGCGAAAGTGATTATTAAATCCCTATCATATTGAGTGTGTGTACATTGGCTAATACGCGTTTATTCTCGTCATTCATTGTTTTCCATTAAAAGTTTAACGACGAATGTAATGATTCGTCATTAATTTTTAGGATATATATATCTCTCCTCTTTGTAGTTGACTGTTCAGGTGTCAACCCATGTCTGAAAGGAGGTACCTGCGAGAACAATGCATGTTTTTGTTATTCGGGATTTCATGGAGCTTTGTGTAGTAGAGGTATGAAAATATATTGTATGTACATACGTACGTTCATGTCGTGACTTTAACCTCTATAATATTTCGAATTCTAAATTACAACCCCCTCCCCCGAAATAGCAGTGATATGAATATAGGTGAAGCATATCTACTTTGTAAATTGACAATGCTTAATATATTATCGTTGAATTATGTTACTGGCTGGTATTATTGTAAACATTTATTGTCATCATTCAAGAGAGTATTTTTTTTTCTTCCTCTTTGTAGTTGACTTTGTAGAAATGACATCATATCAATGTGATGTGAAATGTGATAACAACAATAATAACAAAGCCTTTGCATATCATGTAATAAATCTAATTTTATGATACCTGTAATATTCAAAGTCATCTTTTGACACGTATTCTGTTTAAAGGGATAGTCGAGTTATGTTGCAGAACGTGCTACACAAAATATTTATTTGTGAGATAATGAAAAAACTGAGTGTCAAATTTGAAAGAACATAATATTCAAATGACAAAATCATCTTTGGTTGATCGAAATCGGTTCAGAGCCGGCTGAAATATAACGATTTCAATACTTGTGTACCACCACAAATATTAGATATTTTGACAAATTTGAAAAAACCGTTGAAAAAAAAAAACACGAAATAACGCATTTTACGTCGTATTTCAGCCAATGCCGATGTTGGCTTTTTTGTTGGCATTGTCGTGTTGCTTGTATTACTCACAATTAGCCGGCTCTTGTTTTTTAAAATATTATTTAAAATTAAATAATTAATTAACGGTCACCGTGTTTTTTTATTTTTTTTAAAGTGGAGCTGAATTGGTATGATCGTATTGGCTAAATTTCACACATTTTTGGGTCTAAAATTACCTTCATAGCAATTTTAGGTTCTAAAAGGGCACTGTAGAAGTCATAGATAAGAATAAGAGCAATAACCATGCACTATGAAGGCATTCGCGATCTGAAAACAGAACTCAACTATCCCTTTTGGGTTTGATAACCGGTGCCATTCTCCTCACTCCTGCCCCCGCTTGAAAACGAGGTAAAGCAGGTCATGGGTACACATCTGCAGTTTGATAACTTCACATTAAAAATTTAAATCTTGTATTTTTAATATTAAATAGTCAGTTCAAAAAAAGATTTTCTAAATGTGCAAGTTTCGTTTGGTATGATTTTTTCTCCACTTTGTATAGTTGTCTGTTCTGTTAGCGACCCATGTCTGAACGGAGGTACTTGTGAGACCGGTGCATGTACATGTACTTTGGGATTCACTGGATCTATGTGTGAAAGAGGTATACACATATTTTATATTGAGTACATTTAATGGTAGGCCTTTTAGTACAGGGTTAGATATATCATGTTTTTTTCCCCAAAAGTAGGACATTAAATGTCACTTAATACAAGATACTGAATGTTCTAATAATCTCCTGTCGTGATTATAATGTTCGAAAAAAACATTAGGTGGTCGTAAACTTGTAGTTCTACTTCAAAAATACAAGTATTATATGGTAGGAAGACACTATCACAGAAAGAAAGACTGAATACACGGTATACATTTTAATGAGAACATGAGTGCAGAGAGNTCCCAATGTAATAATTGAGAAGAACCCCGAGGGCGAAGTGATCATTAAATCGCATGCTTTTAGATATTATACTGTGCACTGGCTAATATGAGTTTATTCTCGTCATTCATGGATTTCACCCTTAACGATAAATTCGTTATTGATTTCAGGATATATCTTTTCTCTCTGTAGTTGACTGTTCAGCTTCTGGTGGCAACCCATGTATGAACGGAGGTACCTGTGAGAATAATGCATGTACATGTGCTGCGGGCTTTCGTGGATCTCTGTGCAGTGACTCAAGTGAGATCTTTTAGGATTGTATCATTTTTGTTTACAATTACATTGACCACTTTTGAAATGTCTATTTGTACTAAAGGCACACTGCCATACTTGTAGCTACTTGTCCCCTCTATATAGAAAACTTCCCTAATCGGTGCCTGTTGGTCCCCCGTGATCCTCTTTTTCTTATGTTAAATGAGAGCTGAGTCAATGAGATAGCCACCTGTCACAGTGACCTCGATGGCTCTTTGTGTGGTCTAATCCCTTTTGACCCAATAGTGGTGACGGTCTTTAAAGTATTGCAAATAAAAACAAATTGTCTGTGTATGTGATCTCAATAATGCACACGGATAATAAGGTTAAATACGCTTTCACTCATGTAATCTATTCCAGACAAGTTTTACAAAAGAATATATAAATGAATTACAAACATGGAAGACTAAAATAGAAGATGAACATTATTCAATGACTAGGGTAAATCCTCAGATATGTCTATAGCTTATTAATAAACGAATATGGTATCACCTCAAACACACCCAAGCAATTTCAGTAAAAATGTACTAATGAAATTGTATTTAATAGCTTCAAAGAATATTAATGTTTATTTAATGATAAATTAGGTTAAAGCTATAATACGTTCATATTGTGATTTTAACCTCTGATATATTTTGAGATTGTCATTCTAACGTACACTCCCTCCCCGAAAAGAGACCTACATTCTATTTTGACAATATTAAATACATCGTTCTTAATTTCCAAAGTTTTAGTTATCATATTGATTGTGTGTACACTACCATGATTGGCTGATATGACAATAATTAAATATTGTACTTTTATCATTCATGCATTTTGCATTTCCACGTAGACAGTGAATGCAACAACAACAAAAAAAATCAAAAAAAAAAGAAGAAAAAGAATCGTCATTAAATCTAGAATATTTCTCTCCTCTTTGTAGTTGACTGTACTGGTGACAACCCATGTTATAACGGAGGTGTATGTGAGAACGCTGCATGTACATGTGAAGCGGGCTTTAGTGGATCTCTGTGCATTGACGCCAGTAAGATCTCTTTAGGATGTTATCGCTTCTGTGTAAAATTACATTAACCACTTTTGAAATGTCTATTTGTATTAAAGTATTGCAAATAAAAACACATTGTCTGTGTCTGTGATCTCACAATGCACACAGATAATAAGGTTAAATACACCTGCAAGCTATTTTTGAAAATGTCTGCCCCATTTCAGGGGTAATCCCCCAAAACTTACTTTACATTTAGTACTCTGAAAGTCTTTACTGGAGCCTTTCTTCCTTCCAATTAAAGTTATATCATTGTTTTGGAATATATAAATCGATTTACGATAGAAAATGTGCGATAATCCTATTTACTAACTACATACATTAAACGTACTAAGTCTCATTTGCAGGCCCAACAAATGAAACAGTTAAATTCCAACGGCATTTGAAAGATGATACTAATTTAGATCTTCCCCTAAAACAGTGAGCTTGAAAATGTTGTCAAGACGGAAAATAACGAATCGACTTTAGAGCTATAGAGCCAGTAAGTAATAATCTTGATTTTCAGACCATTGTACCGAATGGTCGTACGTTTTATGCTGCGCAAAGATTCAATCAGTTTAATTTTGGCCATTACAAGAAGTGGGTTTTTGATGTAGAAAAATTATCATGTACCCTGTACAGCTAATTTTATGTATGTTATTACCAAAGAACAAGAAAAAGCCAGCCAGTCACTCAATAGTGTCTGACCGTGAAGTCTAGCACGCAAACGGGTTTCCTTGCATAATTTGAATATTAGGACACCACTAACGTTTGAATTTCACAGATAGGACATTCATGACCTATTCATAATATCTGCAGACATTGTATCTTTAATGTATTAGTATATTGCATAATTGATACGCTAATTACGACATCATCTCAATGTGATGTGAAATGTGGTAACAATAATAATAGTACCTTTGTATGAGATACAATTAGTCTTACCTACAAATATTCAGGGTCATCTCTTGTCACATAACCTGTTAAATGTTTCAATAACCGATCCTTTTCCCATCACTCGTGCCTCGCTCAAAAACTAGGTATAGCAGGCCCTAGATACGCCTCTATAGTTTGAAAAGTTCAAAATACAAGTTCCAATCTTCTTTCCTTAATATAAGGGTTTTTTTTTTACCCTGCTTGACTATATACAAACATTCATTTCACAAATAGTCCTTCTAAATATTTTATGCAAGTTTCATTTGGTACGATTTTTTCTCCACTTTGTAGTTGTCTGTTCTATTCGCGACCCGTGTCTGAACGGAGGTACCTGTGAATCCTATGAATGTTCATGTGCGGTGGGATTTACCGGATCTGTGTGTGAAAGAGGTATAAACGCGTTATAATGTGTATATTCAATGGTAGAGTGTTAGATATTCTATATTTTGTCCCCAAACGTAGGATATTTATATCACTTACTAAGAGAAACGGAATGTTCTCACAATCTCCTTTCGTGAATATAATGTTGTGGGATCTAGTCGAAAGTCGTGAAGTAGAGGTATGACAATCTATTGTAAAATCGGGATTCATTGTGTACGTCAGGTATAATATTTTACTAAAGGAAATAAATTGATAACAATGATTTAAGTCATGATACACCAATATCGCGCATTTCACCACTTTATACATCTCTAAATCAACATTATAATCTTAAACCATTACCCCCACCCCCGAACTAGGGTGGTGTAAGGATTTGAAAAAGCCTACCTACATTTTAATTTTAAAATGCTTAATATATCATTCTTAATATGTCTTAAATGTTATTTTTGTAAAATGTTATTCTCGTCATTAATGCATTTTCATGTGATCGGTAAAAGTTAGGATTTGTCATGAATTTTAGGATATTTTCTCTCCTCTCTGTAGTCGACTGTTCCGGGAGCAACCCGTGTCTAAACGGAGGTACCTGTGAGAACAATGCATGTATATGTGCAACGGGGTATACAGAAGCTTTGTGCGGTGACGTGTGTAAGATCCTTTAAGCTTTTAGTTGACTGCTTAGAATTTTCTTCTTTTCGTATTAGATTAATGCAAATTTAGAGGAAAAAACAATCAATAATTTTTGCTCACTTAACGAAACTAAGTGGATTTTGTCACAAGGCGGGATTCGAGCAAAGCAACACGTTTTGGTTGGGATCTTACAAATTTACACGGATAATTAGGTTAAATAAACGTCCATCCATGCAAGCTATTCTTGGGAATGTCTGACCGGTGGTTGTTTACTCTTCTTCCCTGTCATCCTTTCCCTTCACCTTCCTTTTAAGGGGTAATCCCAAGAACTCTGCCTCACTACAACTGTGACGTTTGACCAGCGTCCTAAATTACATTAATACTCTGAAAGTCGTTACCCAAATTGTTATCTTCCTTACAATGAAAGTTAACATTGTTTTGGAATATGTACAATCATAAATATTTATGATAGAAAATATGCGATAATCCAATTAGCAAAGAACCATTAATGTATATGA
Organism: Hemicentrotus pulcherrimus; assembly: GCA_003118195.1. Classification (NCBI taxonomy): domain Eukaryota; kingdom Metazoa; phylum Echinodermata; class Echinoidea; order Camarodonta; family Strongylocentrotidae; genus Hemicentrotus; species Hemicentrotus pulcherrimus. Next base: position 51,289 of record BEXV01000404.1, read on the forward strand.
CGTAGTAAATACTTATAGGTACTATGTCCCATTTGCAGGCATAGCACATGAAAAAATTAAATTCCAACGGCATTTGAAAGACAATAGAACTTCCCTCAAAACGAAAGGGCTTTTAGTGAGAAAGAATTGACCATTAGTTGTCGAATCGACTTAAAGAACCACTGTCCTAGTTGTAGCTACTTGCTCCCTCTATGTATAAAGGAAAACAAAAATATGTCGGTCAGTCACTCAATAGTGTCTGACGCTGAAGTTTACAAGGTTAACGGGTTTCCTTCCATAATTAGAATTCTAGGACACTGATAATGTTTAAATTTCACAGATCGGACATACATCACATATTCATAATTCCTGCAAAGTTCTACATAATTTGATGTAGGCTGCAATAGGGACATAGTATCTTTGATAATAAAAGCCTCAATAAAAACAAATGAATTCATCTGAATGTGAAATTTTCGTTTGGTATGATTTTTTCCCCCTCCACTTTGTAGATGACTGTTATTTCAGGGCTCCATGTCTGAATGGAGGTATCTGTGAAGCCGATGCATGTACATGTGCTGCGGGATTTACTGGATCTGTATGTGACCGAGGTATAAACATATGTTATAATGTGTACATTCAAAATATTACAGGTACTATATTCCCGGTTATATATCTCATATTTTGTCCCCAAGCGTGAGATATTCATATCAATTAATAAAATATACTAAATGTTCTCATAATCTCCTGTCGTGATTATAATGTTCGAAAAAAACATTAAGTCGTCGTAAATTTGTAGTAAAAATAAAAGTAATACATGGCAGGAAAACACTATCACAGAAAGAAAGACTGAATACACGGTAAACAATTTTAATGCAGTAATGAATGGGGGAAGGGGGAGGGGACCTCCAATTTAGTTGTCTACCTCGACATCAGACCCGAGGGCGAAAGTGATTATTGAATCCCCAGTTTTTAGATGTCATGATATTGAGTGTGTGTACATTGGCCAATACTTTTTTTATTCTCGTCATTCATGAATTTCCATCTAAACGAGGAATGAAATAGTTCTTCATTAAATTAAGATACTTTAGTGGCGACCCATGTACGAACGGAGGTACATTGTGATACCAGGGACTTGATAGACAAGGACTGGAATCAAGCCGCTCTCCTTTGACCCCATGCTCCACGCCGCCGAAAAGTTATGCGCTAATCTGCAGCTGGTAGAATAAAAGAGCACATGAAATTTCAGGATTTAGAATTCCTACATCAGAAAATGGTATCACAGCAATTGTTCGCTGTCCCTTCCAATTATTTATCATCCACTGTTGAATGTGTAAAGAGTAGAACAAGCGAACACAAACTTGTGTAATTTCAACCTTTTTTAAAGTTGAAAAATACAAAAAACACGCGAAAACACGCATTAGCGAACTAAATGTTATTGAAGATTGTAAATCATGGATCAAATAACGGGACATTAAAGCATGCACAAATTAGCGCATCATCCTAAAATATTGAGTTTTTGTCAGGATGTAATTTTTCTTTTACCAACTCTGGCACACAAATTATAGGAAGGACGGAGTTCTAAATTTGAAAATTTGTTTGATGCACTATTCCCAATACAATCCCCATATAAAGTTTTTGATTTACACTGAAATTTTGCCGGTAATTTGATATTTTGTAATAAATGTAAAACTGGTGCCTGGCTTCCGAAAGTCCCCGCAGTGGAAGCGCGGGACGCAGCATGGAACTTCAAAGCCAAGTGGAATGTTACACATCCCATTGTTACACTTTAGAACTCACGAATGCATTGAATACATTACAAGAGTTTCGCCGGCTTGATTCCAGTCTATCAAATCCCTGGTGATACCGAAGCATGTACATGTAGTGCTAAATTTATTCGAGAGTCGTGTAGTAGAGGTATGAAAATGTATTGTAAAATCGGGATTCATCGTGTACGTCAAGTAAAAGGAATTAATTGACACCCACATTCATAACACTTTTGTTTGGGGGAGGGGGAGGATTGTTAATTAAAATGTAGATTTAGAACATTAAAGAGGTTAAATGCGCGATATTGGCGTATCATCGTTATCATTAAAGGTCGGGTGACATCCAAATGCAAGTTGATTCATGAGACGGTCGTATATCGCTTCAGCAGAGCTGAGCTGGAGAAAGTTACATACCATTGTCTAATTGTTAGCTCACTACTGATCGACAGATGTCACGATAAATGAGATCTGGAGCATTTTTTCAGGGTGGAGCTTAGCAGGTCTGAGAACATTATGTTTCAAAATATTCAAAATCTATGAAAATATATTTAGATGTTTGAATAACAACATATGAGTTGTATGCAGCCCTGGACATCAACAGAAATCAATTTATATTTGCGGGATGTCACCCGACCTTTAATGATTAAGATGATTAAGCCATGATACGCCGATATCGCGCATTTAACCTCTTTAATATTCTAAATCAACATTCTAACTTACAACCCCCCCCCCCTGCCAAAATAAAACAACAACAACAATAGCAGTGATATGAATGTGGGTGAAGCCTAGCTAGTTTGTAATTTAATGTTTAATAAATATATCATTCATAAATTGTATCTTGTTTTTTCCTCTCTGCCTCAGTTGACTGTTTCGGCAGCAACCCATGCCTGAACGGAGGAAGCTGTGACACCGATGCATGTACATGTGCTTCGGGGTATACAGGAGCTTTGTGCGGTGAAACGAGTAAGGTCTTATAAGCTTATACTGGTATTACTTATTCGTTGTTGCAAGAGTATTGCAACAACAAAACATTTAGCCAATAATCTTCGGTCACAATTAGAAAACCAAATTCATATTTTGACAAGGGCTAGGATCTTTCTAATTGACATATATAATTAGATTAAATCAACCTTTATTAATGCAAGCTATTCTTGGGAATATCTGACCGGTGGTTGTTTACTCTTCTTCCCATTCATCCTTTCCCTTCACCTTCTTTTCAGGAGTAATCCCAAGAACTCTGACTCATACTACGACTGTGACGTTTACCGAAAGTCCTCTTCGCTTCTAATCCACTTCTTTACATTTTACGTCACTGGGAGATAGAAGAGCGATGACCCTGCCATCTAAAGTCCATGCTGAAGATATTTTTGGTGTGCTGCGGGATTTCGCGAGAAGTGCCAGGCTCCTCATAGTCAAATCCTTCACAATTGATATTACTGATCCTTTTAGTTTTTTTTTGTTGTTGCTAGAGTATACCTTCTCTTTTTATAGGAATTCAATTTCACGATGATAGGTGGTTTTCTGAGAGTTGCTACTGATGGTTTCACCAACCTGCTCGCAGATGATCTCTGCGGCTAATGCGTCGGTGTCTTCACACGGCTTCTCATTAACACCGAATATGAGAATACACGTCCTTCGTGAACCTGTTACAGATTATTGATTCATCGTTGGCATTACAGACGTCCCTGCTGAGGTTTTCTACTGCCCTGTTCAAATCAGAAATGTCATTATATTTGCTTTCTATTTTCATCTGCAGATCAAATACACCACCTTAAATAACATCTAACCTATCTACTCAGCAATTCTCCCAATTTTTCCTTTACTGCATTGCTGACTATATTATCCATGTAGGTGACAAACTCTTCATTCTTCAAAAAGTCTTTGATCACCTGACATGTCACAGCTGCCGTTCGTCACGTAATTTTGCGACTCCTCCGCCACCATCCATTGTGTGCATGCAGAAAAGAAAATGCACAAAGTCTATTCAATTCTGTACGTGTCTGTTATAGACACAGGTTCAGTGAGCACTGTGTGAGTTGGTATAGCATAAGGGCCAGGTGATAATTCAAAATATGACATTGATATCACCTAGCCTTAACAAAACCTAAACTGCGTCCAAAATCATATTCCACAGTTCACTGCTTCGGAGTTCGCAAATGAATTATTCTTTCCTCTCATAAAAAGCACTGTGAAATCGGTCAAAAAATATATATAAAATGTCGCATTTAGCTACGGGAGCGGTATCGATTTGCTTATATCCAGTGGCGGATCCAAGGGGAGGGGGTGGGGGGGGGGGGGGGGGAGCA
>BEXV01000404.1:74724-123499 GCA_003118195.1 Hemicentrotus pulcherrimus
TTTTGAAAAGGTGCTCGCAAGCACCTTTAAGGGTGTCGCTGGTGTGGCAAATGTGTGCACCCTTAAAAGGTGCTGAAACGAACCCTTTTTTCTTAGAGTGTAATGTTTATATAAGCCCATTACAGTTCCTAATCATTCGAAAGTGCATGGAATAAGTCATAATCGGTCACGTATGAATTGAACAAACATTGTATAACACTTCATGAAACGTGTATGTACACATTATGAGTACTGCCATCGTTAACAATAACTTTCATTTTCTCTACCTTATTTGGGCATTCGAAGGAGAGTGTCAACAAAGTATCACAAACATAATGGCAAGGATGGCATATATCATAACCAAAGTGATGCCCTCCCCAGATGTACAATGGTACCACAATCCTACGGTATACATTAAATTTGAAACTTTCATCTACTTTCATTTATGTGTTGAAAAGTTATTTCCTTATTTGGATAATAATGATTATAACATATCTAGCTTGGATCAACTGACTTTCTTTCCTCAGGGCAAAAATTCGTAGGCTTAGTGAGTGTCACTAGTGGAGGATCCTTTGATATGATAGAAACTTAGTTTGTGTTACTTCAATCCCATCCCAATCTTGTTAGAAAGATGATACTGGTGATGATGGTGTTTTCTTTAAAGGTCCATTGCACTACTTGTAGCTACTTGCGCCCTCTCTATATTAAACAATGCCTAATCGGTGACAATTGGGCCCCCATGATCCTCTTTTTCTTATGTTAAGTGAGAGCTGAGTTGATGGGATAACCACCTGTCCAGTGACCTTGCGGGGCTTTCTAATCTCTCTTGTAAACTAGTACCGATAAGCTTTAAGATGCATGAGGTGAATGGAAATGTAACTATTTACCTGATAGTATGAATAAAAATGCCTAAATTAAGAAACGATACCTTTCACACGAAAAGACAATACATGGTATCTTGCAATACCACTGCGAGCGAGCGATACGGGTATTGAAACACACATTCTTGCTTTCATTATATTCATTCTAAATAACAATGACTAACATGAAGTCATTTAATAAAGAAAGAACAAATTATTAAAACCCTGACCAAATGAGTTTGCTATTATTATCGGTCCGTAATGAGCTCCATATCACGTTCCTGTCAAGTACATGTTTCTGTTGGAATGCCTGGTTTCCTCCTCTCTAGCTAAAGTTGAAATTGACATTGAAAACTAGATCACTAGGAGGAAATAACATTTCCAAGTTCCTTGTTTCTTTAGCAACACGTCGTTTAGGCACAATAACATCAAGTCTTATCTCCTTTTGCGGCGTAATACCCCGTCACCTGATTTAAATGAAGAGATCGACCAAGAGTTAATTACGATCGCCTTACTTTTTATATTTTGTTCACCAAGAAATATTTATTAACCTATACAATATACGTCGGTATGATCTGTTCAACAGTTGTCACAACCATGCGTCACGTCCATTTGCGAAAGAATATCAATCAGGTGATTTGCAAAGCTGAAACATATTTTGGCTCTCCCTTCAGAAATCCAGTCATTAGCACGAAGGCATGATATTATAATCTTCATTTGTCACGTTAAATGTTACCGTCACCGTCACGGATAGATAGCTGATTTGAGTCGCAGAATCAAAGTTCTTAACTGCTGATAGTCTCTTTGTAAAAGTGGTAGACATTCCTCTTCCTCATCATCATCGTCTTCATCATCGTCATCGTCTCCTTCTACTCTGGCTGCCTTGCTCAGGTTGTCCAACCCGTCCTCATTCTCCGAATCGAGGAAGCCATTTTCAACGGGTTCCAGCTCCTCCCCTCGCATGATGAGAAAGGCACCTGTCCTGTTGTTTCGAATGTCCTACAATATATGAACAGAACATGAAATATTACAGAAATTGTTAAAATAATGAACTCAACTCTTTTGGTGCCATAAGCGGAAAATGTGCCAATATATTTAAATGGATTAAAATTGATTGGGTTAAGGAAAGTTTGTCCGTGTTTCAAAAATTGAAAGGAAATATATCGCACAATCGATATCAATTCATGAAGATTAATGCACGCATGATGAGAAAATATTTTAAACGATAATCTGTGATACCGATGCATGTATGTGAAAAACAGATGACACAAATTTGCTAGAATGGAAACTAAAATTGTAACCCAAGTCCTTATGATGCAATTATTCTGATTCCTAAAATACGCAATCCTCCTCCTACTCCTCATCCCGTTGTCAACATCACCATCGTCATCATTATCTTCATCATCATCTTCATCCTATCATCCCTATTACCATCACAATCACCATCATCATATCATAATCATCATCATTCCGTCGTCATCATCATTATCACAATCATAATCATCATTCCCACGATAATAGATCAGCTCTTTTTGACAATGTGAAAGTAAACGTATACGGCAATACATAATCCACGATGGTCGATGTATTGCTATATATGGGAAACCTGACAAAGTCTTAGATACGTCAGGGATAAACGTTGCCTTTTATGGAAACACGAGGACTTGAGACAAGGCAATACTCCTAGAGTACGTGGTGTTTGGATTTGTTGGCACGGATCCTAAAACATTCTCTATTTCATCGCATAAACAGATGGCCACCGCGAGAGTATACAAGGAAAACATTATAGATAGGGAACGAGAAAGGAGATGGAACATGATCCTTCAGGCAAGTAACATGTATGATGAAAGAGCATGAAGGGAGAGAATATGAAAGAGGAAGAGAGAGAGAGAGAGAGAGAGAGAGAGAGAGTGAGAATGAATAGAGAGAAGAGAAATAGCTCGCTCCATTTAAGGAAATAACATAGTCCGACCCTTGACGTCGGTTGGGTTTACCATGACAACAAATGTTCAATATTTTCACTTGTCTAAATTTGTTTTGATATCATTCTGTTAAGACCATTCCTCACTTCCTCGACCAGGCATCTTCGTGTTCACAAGCAAGAAACGCACAGCTTGCAAGTTGAGCTTTAAGACAATCTACCAAAAGGCGATTAACACGTTTTAAGGCAAGTATTATCGTTTCATTCGTAATTATCAAGTATATCTACTACTTTATTAACTAGGTCATTTCTTTTGAAAAACAGCGAGAGTTATAGCACGGTACAACTTTTTAAAACTTACATTAAATGGGGTAACGAGACAGAAGAAAAATAGCAACCTCTCATGATTAGTTAGTTGCAACCAACTTGGTGATGAGTTGCCTTGAACAAGCAAATGATAACTAGCGTAAAGAAAGGGCAAGAGGTGGAGACAGGACCCAATTCGGGTGAATGGGGGCTGTAGGTTTTTTTTTTTTTACCGCACGACGTGAAAGACGCCCATGTATGTAACGATGGAGCCTAAGAAATAATTATGGGCATTTCGGTCTACTGATCATTTGTGATTCGGGAAATTAGCCCAGTAACAAATCCGAGTATTCATCAGCTCGTAACTCAAGCTCGATAAATTAGCTCGAGAAGTTTGCTCAGGGCTCGCGCATAGTGCGAGTTTTCGGGCTTGTGAGGACGGACCACAAATGGTGCGCTATTTTGCAAACTAGCCCAATATATATTGGGGAACATTTCCCGAACAAATATAGCCTACTATGTGTGTCTTCATCTGCCAAATGCCAAATAGTCCGCTATTTCGTGAAGTAGTAATATACCTACTAGTATCATTATTCTTATTTCAAGTAGTAGTAGTAGTAGCAGTAGTAGTAGTAGTAGTAGTAGTAGTAGTAGTAGTAGTAGTAGTAGTAGTAGTAGTAGTAGCGTACGCAGGATTTTTTCAAAGTAGGGGGTGGGGGGGGGGGGGTTAAATTCGAAAATCGCAGCGAAAATTTCGCAACGACTCAGTCAGGCGCTGAATAAGCAGGGGGGGGGGGGGAAGGGCATGTTTTAAAAAATATTTTCTTCACCTTTTAGCACACACACAAAGAGCATAAAAAATAATGTCCAAATGCCGAAATCCAATTGAATAGGTTAAGTAATGGCTGAGATATGACAATCTGAATAAATAAATTCCCTATGGGAGCTCAGTGTTATATTGCTCTGGTTCATAACATTACGAGCCAGAGCAATATAACACTGAGTTCCTATGGGAAATATATTTATTCAGATGGTCATATCTTAGTCAATACCTAACATATTCAATAGGTTTTCGACATTAATTTTGATGCTCTTTCGGAAATTGAAGAAAAATTGAGAAATTACAATGTGTGTGTGTGTATTGATTATAGCGGTATGTTAGTTACGAATGTAAAATTTCTTTCAATTTAAACCCAGGCCTTTCATGGTCGAACGCTCAGCTGCAAAAGTACAGGGTTTTGGGGCCTGTGGGCTAATCCGATCTCAGTGCACTGCCTGCCAGTGAACGCATAAAACAGGGGTAAACAAATTCATATGAATGCAAGCAGTAAGTAATAGTTGTAGTAAAGTAGCACAAGTTACTCGAAGTATGTAGTAGTTTACACAGAAGAACAAGCAGTAGTGCTGGATTGGCTTCTTGCAAAATTGACCATTCGTTTTACCGGCCATATGTAGATGTTGTAGAAAGTAGAAGGAAATTCATTATATGATATCAGTGTAATTAGTAGTTCGTAAATAAACGAGCATTTTGATAAATGATGAAGAAAGAAAAATTAATCAATTATCATTACTGATAATCATACAAAATGTTGTTCCGAATACGACATGTCAACATTATTAAACGCAATGCTAACATCTTTCGATTCATGGGGTCACACGCCAATGTCATATTTCATTATATCCAGGCCTGACAAAATATTTGCACTTCTTTCAATTTTCAGGCGTGCAGACGGTATTGACACTGCGGTATTATTATTCATCGAACAGTTCACGAGTGCAGATCATAGCGAGCTGTTGAACCATGAAAAGAGGAAGTTGGATACTAAGCTTTGGAACGGCGGAAGGAAAGGGCTCACACTGTGCACTATCAAATGTAGGCACTTTGCAGAATTCCTATTCCGGGTGCGGTAAAGATAGTCGATATTTAGGCGAAAACGAGACTGAAAGTATGGCAGAGAGCGAGGTTTGTGGAGCAGAGTCAGTTGGTGAAGCTGCCCAGAAGGACGATGAGAAGAGAGATTTAAGTCGAGGTGATTCAATAGAGAGCAGTCTTGATATCGACCAGCATATGAAAGAGGTAGAGCTGCAAGTTATTGCTGCGACTGAGAGAGAGCTCAGTAAGGCTGAGGACGACCGATACAAAATGGCAGCGCTAATCAACCAGGAAACTGAACGAGATATTCGACGATTGTACAAGAGAAGGGACGAGAGATTGAGACAGAATCATAATGATATCGAGGAAAGGCGTCAAAAGATCGTTGAGAAGAGATTTGAACTTGTGGAACATATCCATTCATTGGGAGATGATATCATGAAAAGTGCTAGTAAATTGAAAACGAAGGGCTTATCAAGGTCACCGAAGCTTCACGCGCAACTAACCAGGAAACGATCAGGACATCACAAGAATGGTGGAGACAGCAGCTCCAAGAGTAAATCCCCATCTGGCGGAGTCGAGGGGCTGGCAAAGCTACTTCATGAGACAGCTTTGGGAATCTCATTCATGGAACTTGAAGGGGAAAAAGTTGGTCGAATAAGTGGAGCTTCAGACAGATGGGTCTTGGAAGAGAAGGTTGAGGTGGCGCAAATGGTGAGTTTGCCAGCTCTGAAGGGAGCCATCAACGGCTCTGAAGTAGTGGTGGAGGATGAGAAGACATCTTCCATTTACGTCACCAACATTGAAGACAAGACGACGAGGATGGTGATTGGAGAAAAAACACCGTTGTTCAACTGCGCGTCCCTCGACGGGAATGTGATCGTCTGTGGAAGCAGGAGTGGTCGAGTGGCGCTCTATGACAAATCCTGGAGACACCTTCGGAACCTGAGTTTTCCAGAGAAGTTCTTGAGCGGAGCCGAAGTGATGTGTGTCGCAGTAGATGGCAGCGGTAAGATACTGATTGCTCAGTACGGAGGGTGTTACATCCATGTCTTCAATCCATCTGGGACTCAGTGGCTTAAGACTATCGAGATCGAAGAGATGATACCTATTCACGGCATCCATGCTCTACATTCGGGGATCGCTGTCCACTCTGCAATGTACGGAGAGCAGGTATGCATCCTAGACAAGGACGGGAAGGTCAAAACAAACGTGTTCCTGGAGGAATCTGAAGAAAAGTGCATGAGTATTCTGGCTACTGACCTGGCGTCCAATTCCCTCTTCAACCTGACCTGTGGTGCTTCCAGTGGACAGTGCATGGTCGAGGAATTGAGTGACCTTAAGTCAGGTCATGCCAGACCAGAAAAGGTCATTGAATTCGCTGCTCCTCGGTTAGCCAATGGATTGATTGCAGGTGAGGGGTTTAGCATCCTGAGACCAGATAAGATGGTGGCCTGTGATGGGGAACATCTGCTCGTCTATGGGAAAAGAAAGGGCGTGAACCATCTCCGGAAAATAGTCACAACATCTCATTCAAGTAGCTAAAGTGATAAAAATGTTCTTTTGTGATTTGTGATGTAAGTCGCATCTTGTGAATATTCGACTTTTTGTCAAAATGGTACAAATGGCAGCCTGGAGCTGACCACAACAAATGATTTTGAATATTATTATTATATTTTGTACTAGTTGTTATATAATATTACCTTGTCTTGTACAAAATGAAGGAAATTATGACTTTTTTCAAACTCTTTTCCGTTATACGAGTGAGTGTTGAAATGATTCTTGGTATTGGGGGATGTGTTGATTTATAATGAGTATAATCGGACAATAATGCTTTCAATGATTGGTTAATCATCACTGGATTTCATGCATGTATTAATAGCGCTTTAAATTATCGATGTGGTGATTTATGAATAACTTTGTTCTTTGTTTTTATGGTGACGACTCTTCCATGTATTATGATGTACATCTGTATCACAGTTGCCAAATAACTCGGTTACATAATAATGAATAATGCAAGTCACATTTGTTCTTATAGCTTAAAGGTAATACAAATTTTCGGGACATTTTGAAAATTAGATGGATGGTGATTCTTTACAATTTTGATATATTTGGATGCCCCTGTGGATGCATTAAAAGCACTAGAAATTTTAGGCCCTAAAACTCTTCTGTTTTCGAGAAAAATTGAATATAAACATTTTCCGGTGCTCCCGGTAAATGTTAATAAATTTCAAATAGCGCCTACGGCCGTACAATGGTAGCTGTGACCATTAAGTTCTCAGAATATGTAGTTGTGATATATAATTTCCAAACGGAAATAGCTAATCGGTCGATTGTTTTATGGCATAATTAATATCTTGACCTTGAGAGGGAGCTATACAACATAAAGAGTTTATTATTTACAATTTCATAACTTTAGACTCGATTTCAACCGCGACAACGATCACTGTATATTGTAGGATCTTATATGCTTCCAATACGTTTATTTGAACCAAATTCATGATCCCATCTCCAAAACTTTGTATTACCTTTAATAATACGCTTCTGTGCGCATTGCATTGTGGTTAGTATATAAGGTGGGGCAGTCATCCATTATGTCCTAGACCAGAAAACACAAGTAAAACGCATTTGATTAACTCAAACCAATCTTATATTAAGAGTAATCCAAATGTATAGGACTAGTGGAAAATATGTCAATTTTACTCTAGATTTGAAAGGGTCAATGTCAAAGCATTGCATAATAACGAATTCTCTATGATCTGTATAGATAAGCTCATGAATCATACAAACGTTATATTCCAAAAATATCGTCCTATCGCAAGCAGGCGACGATATCATTACGACCCTATCCCATCCCTGTCCCCGTTCGCGGAGGATCCTTGCCCCCCCCCCCCAATCAATTTCTGGATTCTGGATACACCACTGAAGCTTTATGTACATTGCACAATCATAACAGCGACTTCATCCGAGAATTGCTAAATGTTATTTTTGTTATCATCCCAAGTGTAATCAATATATGGCATGCCAGTATACATGGAATGTTAGAAGAAGGAAGTTTGAAGTACTATATTATCATAACAAAACATGCGTTTCAAGAAGTCAGATATCTATCATGACCTCATGAAATGAATGAGTCAATGGTGATTAGAAAATTGATGATTGAAATTCATGCCTGTTACGTTGGAATGTAAATTGAAAGAGAAATCGCAAAGGTTCCGTTGCCTATATTTCTATTTTACTGATTCAATATTTGACATAGAATTAATGCTTAAAGAATGCCTAATTAGGCCTGTTTTCATGATGAGCTCGAGTCTGCCAAATAGCCCTTTTTTATTCGGGAAATTAGCCCGAAGTTAAAATCGCGCCTTTATTAGCTCGGAACTAGAGTTTAACAAATTTGCTCAGTGGCGAACACTGAGCAAATTTGTGGTCCGCTATTTGTGGTCCGTCTTCACCTGCCTGAAGATTCGCACTATGCGCGAAGCATCGTGCGAATCTTCAGGCAGGTGAAGACGGACCACAAATAGCGGGCCGTTTTGCAAATAAGCACAAGATGTCTTGGGAAGATTTCCCGAGCAAATAGCCTGCTGTTTGAGCCTGTACCTGCAAAGTAGCCCGCTTTTTCGTGACCTGGCTAATTTCCCGGATCGGAAATAACGGGCTATTTGGCAAACCTGATAAAAACAGGCCTATTGTTTACGAGTTTGGAGTCGTTCGGGGAAACCCCTTTCCTGGCATTTATGGCACATTCATTCCTCATGTAACGTTTCCCTTTGAAATAGATAATCAATTCTTTCCTCAAAGACCGAGCTGAAATAACCTCCCTGCGAGTTATTCAGGAAGACATGTCTCTTATAGCAGGGTACACAAAGTTGCCAAAGGTTTTGTATATGATTGTATTTATTGGAAAACTCCATTCACATGGTGTACATGAATAATTTGATTTTAGGCATATCACAAATATGGAAATAATCATTTGAACGATACATGGACATATTATAAATAATTGTACAAGTGTGTATTCATACATGACTTTAAAAAAAGATTAGATGCTTAGAAAATGACAACTGGTGATTCATAAAAAAAAATTGTGTTGATAATTGAACTGCTTGCGTGTTGTATAAATATTATGGAAGATGGTAACGGAAATTACAAGGTAACTATATTTGGGGTACAGTTCAAATGGTCAGAAAAACATTTTGAATATCAGATGAAATGAATTGTCAAATGTGTTAAATTGTCTGTTACACATAATACGATGTCATTAATTTCCAACTTAAAATCGGTTTGAGATGAATACATCACATGATTTATATTAAATGTATCTTTAACTATATGATAAGATCTAATAAATTTCCATTTTAAATGGGATAAAATGAATGTCATCTGTGTCCAATGGGTGTCAAAGTCCTTTTAATATGAGATTATACAATTGTCAAATCAGTGTTATATATTATGCAGTCGTATGTAACTATGTTATACAGTTCGAAAAAATCTTTGTAAAGCCCCTCTGCAATAGTTTGGCCAGGAGGGATTATACCTCCCGGCATGGTTACTGACAGGTGGTTATCTCATCAAATGAGCTCTCACTTAACATAAGGAAAAGGGGACCATGGGGGACTAATGATCACCGATTAAGCATTGTTTGCCATATAGAGGGTGCAAGTAGCTATAAGTAGTGCAGTGGGGCTTGAATGCAATGAATGACAAGTGTTTAAATGTATTGATAAAAAAGGCACTATGGTTTGCCATTGTAATAGGTGCAAGAACTCCTTGATATTTTAAGACATGATTTTGATGTAAAATTACATCAATTCAACTACATTTATATCGTTCACTTTGGATAATATGAAGAGAATGTGTTTGAATCGAACGGCTACATTCACATTTCATTTATTTTGATACCAAGGCCAGCTCTTAAAAAAGGGTTACGATTGATCCAAATAGATCGCAATTCCGCTTATCAATCGAAAACTTACAAACTTCCTCTGTATTACAGACTTGCGATTGGTTTCAAGTTGCGATTGATTTAAATCAATCGCAACTCTTTTATAGAAAGTGCCCAGGTATTTAAACAAAAATTAAAATGTTCAACACTAAATAGTGACAGTAAATAGAAGGGGACAAAATGCTTTCTCCATCAGGGGAAGCCCCTTCTTGACAAGTATGACGCAATAGACGATCTCTTGTTGTCTCGATGGAATTTCACAGGTGAATGAAACCTTTTCATTGGTTCAGTTTTCAAAAAACGGCCCCCCTTTGTAATTTTTAAAACAGATTTGCAGCATCAATGAGAAGGAAAGAAAAACATCCATATATGGCTAATGCAATGGTGGGGTAACATTTAACGATTACCAAAGTAGCTATGACGACTTCAAAATTGATTTGAAGTCAGAAAAATGAATTCCAGCTACATCAAAAGAAAACAGGGAAGTGGCCCATTTAAAAAAAAAAAACAAGCTATTGTTCTTATATCTACTGAGAATGACTTTATGAATTTTTTTTAATTTAAAAAAAAAACAATTTGTCTAAATTTAGAATGCTACGTTAAGGGCAATTCGGGTGTCGATAATGACAGAAAGTCCTTTACAAACGAGTAAACGTCGATTGTCTTTGTATTTAATTATGTGACAAATCGAAATGACAAGCAACCCCGGTAAAGTGCCAAGAAACTGTCAGCCAGTATCCACATGCAGTGGAACTTGCTGTATCATGTTCAATATAAGCACGTTGAACCTCGAAATCTTTGTTATCACGTTTAGATAATTTCCTGATGAATTCTCATAACATCCTCTATCGTTCCTTGTGTGTGTTATTTTAACTGTTATTGTGGTTGGCTGACCTTTCTTTTTTCAAAAGTTTCAATTCGTGGTACTTTACTGACTGCAAGCTCTAAAACCAAATCTTTTCCTAAGCTTTCTCATCGGGTCAACACGTCTATTTGAGAGCGTCATCTTTACACTTCCGAACTGGGAGCACATTTCTTCCATCTTCATTCCAACCTCCTGCATCTCACTTGGAACATCCACTTTCTTTCTCTGCAACTCACTCAGAGAACATACACAAAATATCGCTTGTGCTAGCCAAGTATAGGTTTGTCATAAATATATGTCGTGATTTTCTGTATGAATACATCATACAAATATTACACAGCAATGAGGGTATTAGTAAGAATTACTAACACAAGGTACCTTTGGAACAGTCTAACATGCCCAAGGCGATAACCGAGGGTATTTTGACTGTTTCGAAGGTACCGAGTTTGGGTAATTTTACTTATGCCCGAACAAAATGATGTGTATTATTCGTTTTATGAGATTTTTTATTAGTTTTATATAATGATACTTATAACATGATGTTACTAATGATCGATCATAAGTATTTACTAATGACCAGTCAAGGGTAAAATAACGGCAAAATAAATGTCTTGTCACGTTTACGCTCTTAACCAATCATTTGATTAGGATCCGCTTCATCATCTTATATAATATGGAGGATTCATGCCTTGGTAGCTCTGTGCGCATTAAGTCTGGTAAGTGGAAATTGGGTTTTTCATATCATTCTGCCCAGCGACCATTCCCTCGTCAAAAATCTGAAGTTGTTTAGCAACTTTCGCAATGTTCTTCAACTTCGGACCAGAGTAGAAACAGCTTCTTAGATTTATCTTGAGAGTTTTTAGAATCGGTATTGTTTTGATTGTTAATTTGGAATATGAACAAGAGTTAGATGAAGCATGAAGTTTGTTCCTCTACATGCAATGACATGAGTTATCAAAATTAACAACTGCGATACAAAATATGGTATTTTAGTTGGATGCATAAATTATACATGCATTGCCTTTTCCAGAGGTTTGTTTTCAGATTTGTTGTTGTTGAAGAAGTCAAGCTACGTACAACATGTATCCAAAGAATATTGGCTTGACGTACTCGTTCGCTTCAATCTTTACAGACCAGAAAGCCTTATTTCATCATGGCTCCAACAGCTCAAAGTGCTAAGAAAGGCTCCAAGAAAACAGTCAAGGCTCCTCGGCCAAGCGGTGGTAAGAAGAGGAATAAGAAAAGGAAGGAGAGTTATGGAATCTACATCTACAAAGTCCTCAAGCAGGTTCATCCGAATACCGGCATCTCCAGTCGGGCCATGGACATCATGAACAGCTTTGTCAAAGACATTTTCGAGCGAATTGCCAGCGAATCTTCTCGCCTCGCCAAGTACAACACGAAGTCAACCATCACCTGGCGTGAGATTCAGAGCGCCGTCCGCCTTATTCTTACCGGAGAATTGCTAAAGCACGCTGTGCGCCAAGGTTATCACAGTTTCTCGATGAAACGTCGTAGCGAATTAGTTAATCCCTTCTACGATAAAATAAGATAACTTTTGTATCCCCAGTAATAAAATACCAGAAAGAGACGTGCACTTATTTCATCCCTAGTACAGTAATGTGAACTATACCATGATATCATATTACATTAGTTCGTAGACAATAGATCTACTTGTTTAAAGTCCTTTACATGCAGACGCTCTTTCAACAAACTAAAAGAACATGGCACAATATTGGTCTAATAGGTCTAAAAGGTGCAATCGAATGATTTGAAAACTAGTATGTTTATATTATTCGTAATATATTCGAAAATTGTATGAGAAATTACATGTAGGCCGGTTTGAAGCAAAACACCTTACACCTCACAATTTGTGTTTCGACGAAATGTGTTTCCTTTTACAAACGCGGACGTAGACAAACTAGCTTGAATCTGATTGCTGAATTTTAAAATTGATTGTTATTGTTGCCTTGGTTCTATTTTGTTCATAATGTTGCTATTGATGAGTTTGGTATCGTGTCGTTTTCTGTGTACGATGTACTATACCTTTAATCGAACGATTAGTATGTATTATTCGAACCACAAAATGGCCCTCGCAACGGGATTTAAGGTGTTGTTCAAATAGTCCTCTATAATTCTGCATTGAAAATGTTAATAACGTTATTAATATAATTAATAGTAGTAGGCCAATCATAAAAGCACAATACAAATAAAACCAGGATACAGGCTTATTTGACCGCTGCTCTGTGTTTTATATTTTCTTCACAAAACATTACGATCGAAGCTCTATCTATCTAGTCAATTTCTTTTAGTAGTAGTATTAGCTCTATACAGAGCGAATTTATTTTTCATTTCTTAAACAATAACAAACAATAATAAAGGTAATGACATAAACAGAAATGAGCATTTAAATATCTTTGACATTGTTTTTTAGTCATTGTAATGCAAAATGATTTAATTACAAGAAATAGACAGTCACTGTGCAGTAGATTCACATGTAATCAATTAAATACCTGTTTTGTTTCCAAGCTTTAACATCCACATATTCAAGTTTTTTGGGGGTGTTGAGATATTAAAGTCTAAGATGTTGTTAAATTTAAAGAAAAAGTACCAGAAGATATTCATGAGTTATATTATGTGTACAGTCCTTGGAACCTGGTCTTATGGTAGCCGATGGGTTAGTCAATCAGCATAATTCGATATGAGGAAGTTCACTCTACAAGCTAGAGACACATATCGAACACGTAGCACAGACCAAATGTATATAATACTGATCGAGGCCATAGTGCATTAATGTATAGTCAGGATACGGACTTTGAACCGAGATTCTAATGACAACAATCATCATGGAAAATAGAAAAATGAATTGAAAGATAAATCTTGATTGTACCCCGAGGCTGAGGTGTGCGTGGCGGTGAGGATTCATAAATACGTTTGCCATTTTCCAATACGTTCTACCAGGGTATGTTATATCCCTGGTTCTACTATACTGTGTTTGTAGACACTCTCTCTCTCTCTCTCTCTCTCTCTCTCTCTCTCTCTATCTCTATCTCCTGCTCTCTTTCCTTTAGTCCCCCTTCTTGCTCTCCTTTTCAGTAATTCCTTTTGTCACCTTTCTCTCAAACAATACAAGACTCAAATGCGAATACCCTGTAATCTAGTAAATATAGTTCATACGTCATCGCCGTGAAATTCACCCAATATTCTGATAACTTTTATAATTGTTCATTTTCTTTACTTTCTTTACTTCAATATAACAACGCATTTTGATTCTTGAGTCATTTGCAGATTATTACTTTTTCAACAAAATGATTCGCATTACTCATTGTTATGAATGGGCGCTTCACAAATATTGAAATATAGTTGTAATATTCATTACATCGCTCATAATGCACCACTGTTAGCATGATGATATACCCTAGTTGCATGATCAAGGATTTGTAAATAATTTAATAGTCAAATGAGTCCAGATTATCGCTTGGTGGTTTTTATGAAGGGAGTGGAGAGAGATTGTAAAGCGATAGAAAGAGAAGTGATATGCAGAGAGACAAACACGAGAGAGAGAGAGAGAGAGAGAGAGAGAGAGAGAGAGAGGGAGGGAGAGAGTGAGAGAAGTAAGGGTTAGGAGAGAAGGGATAGAGAAGGAGGGGAAGAGGAGGAGCGGACAGAAAGAAAGAACTTGAGACATCTGATGAGATCAGATAAGAAAATGATGACAAATAGATGGCGAGATATGGGGAGTGGAGAAATGGGGGGGGGGGGGGATATATATATATATATATATATATATATATATATATATATATATATATATAGAGAGAGAGAGAGAGAGAGAGAGAGAGAGAGAGAAAGAGAGAGAGAGAGAGAGGGGAAGTTGGAGAGAGAAAGAAATAGAGGAGAAGGGAGATGAGCGGACAGAATAACTTGAGGGGTGAGATCAGATAAGAAAATAACGACACTTTAAAGAGAGGGAGAAAGGAGAGGGCGAGATATGGAGAGGGCGAGATATGGAGAGAAGAGAGATGGGGAGATGAAACAAATAGAGAGAGAGAGAGAGAGAAAGAGAGAGCGAGAGAGAGAGAGAAACAAAAGAAGGGGAAGAGGGAGGAGAGGAAGAATAATCGAGGGCGGGAGACGAATAAATTAGTCTTCCAGGCTTATTGGCCTTTCTTATCCTCAACACAAAAGTCATTAACATCGACACCGTCATCCGCATTAATATGATAATCACCAACACAAGCACCCCTATTATTATCACTATTACCATCACCATCCTCATCATTGTCAATATGATAATAATAATCATAATCATCATCATCATCATCACAATGATCATTAAAATCATCATCTCATCATCATTATTGCTATCATACCTTATCAACCAGAATGTAATCCTCCGTGACCCGACCGTGCACGTATCCATTCCGATGAAGGAACTCGAGAGCCCGCCCGATGTCGCGTTCAATCACCATCACATCGACTTCAGATAAATAAAGACTGGGTGTGGCGAGATAGTGCGCTAATGTGAAGGTCCGACATCGACTGCTGACTACGGGCATGACACGATTCTCCGACAAATCGAGGTTTATCGACCTGACGAATGGACTTGCGAGATCACTGCCTGCAGCTGAAAGAGAGAGAAAAAAAGTATTTGATCGAAATAGATTATCTTTAAAAAAAAAACCTGTTCATTGAACTCTATCAAAAATTATACTATCTGACTTTGACGAACTCTGATTACAAAATTGAAAAATAAACTAGCTTTCGTTATGGTCAAATAAAAGTTGTTAAATCTTCCACGCCAAGGTTCCCATTTGTCGCGCTTTAAACCAAAATGAATATTGCCATTTTGTTTAACTGAAACGTTTAAAGCCATGTTATTGCTAGTCAGTACTGTATAATTATGATCCAAGAGATCAATGCTTTAGAGTCCTATCCGAGGCTAGGGACGAGGCATTGGAGGATGCATATATTACATAATCTATATCTAACTAAATTATGTTTATGTCTTTTCTTCATCTTCTAGGTATTATAAGTATACATACAGACTTTGCATATCGCAGTTTTATACACATTTTACTATTTTCATTCCATGCACGAGATTAATGCAAGTAACCCTACATGATTATGAAGCAGTTGTACCGCAGCGGTCCATCAAAATAATCCTTTTAATTGATTTATTTTCTGTGCTATCACGTTATTTAGTAATGTGCAGTGATAATATCAATTATAAATACTCAAAATCAAAAGAGAAAAATGATACTCAATTGCGTACATTCTTCTAAAATATCGCATCCACATTGTTTAACATGCTGTCATATTTCCCAACATAGGACGCATATTATGTATATTGGTTCAAACATCCATCCCTTGACAATAAATGAATGCCACTTACAGTTTAGATTAGCTTATATACATACATTACTTTACTGAAACACTAAGTAATGTTTTGTTACAATTTTTGTGAATGAGGGATGAATAGGATAAACGCCAGAATAAAGTGGGCAGGGATTCAAATTTGCTTCCTGATAAATATGAATCTAATGACGACATTTTTTTTGCCCAGATGAATTTCCCTTGCTATCGTTAAACACCATCGATCACCATCAAACACCATAAGTCCAAATTTCATGAGCATGCTCAATCAAATTTAGACAGTTCAGCCCAGTACACATGTAGACATGGCATGCAGCTTAATGAGCCACTAGATTCTTGGGTCGCTGACACACCCGGCGAGACAGGGGGCGCTCTAACGGATCAGTGCAAACCCATCGTTGAATGAAGTTTGTCGAGTTCTTCACGATTGTCCGATCTGCACATAGGGATCAGACACCGCCAACCATTTGAGGTTTTGAAATGATATATGTAGCTGGAGGGTGTCAACTCTTTACATCCGGGTCAACTACGATGTAAGTTTTGTAAGCGGTGCAGGTGCATATGGTGCTTAAAGCATGATTCTATATTTGTGTGTGATATATATTGCATTCTTCTATATACAGACAACTAACTTGCAATCATATCTAAATCATGATATAATGTACATTCAACAGCACGCCACAAACATACAACCATGGTATAATTTCGCATAATTTAAGATCGCATATCATATAGGCGCAGGCAAACATATGACAATGGTTATACAGTGTCTAAATGTTTTGTTATGAAAAATGCATCTTTTAGGAATCAACAACGGTTGGAGACTATGTAATAAATAGCGTCTTAACCATGATACCAGAAACACACACGCGAAAACAATATGGGGTGACAGCTATGGCAAGACATAACGGCACCTTTAGGAGCCCCGCTGTCCCGCCGAACAAAGCGAACCATCTCAAGATCTCCCACACTCAGCTCTCGCGTGCACTCGCTCTTCCACGTGCTGTGCGTAGGGGGATTTCCCTTACTCTTCTCCCGGTTACGTTCCAGGGTAGAGATGGTGTAGAGGTAGGGGTTCGCTGCTGAGTTCACGGGCAAGATAAACACCGCCACCCACGCGTACATTTCCTGAAGAAAAAATGAGGAAATTAAAGTATGAAACAGTAATAATACGTAATAATACGATTGGTTCGTTGAATGTTGAATCAATAATTGTACTAAGTCATCTAAGTGGCGTCAGAAGTGGGATACCATAATAGGAATCTTTGCTACCCCCCAAAAAAAACTCTCTCTGGCATTTCCTAAAGATTTAAAGGCTTCAAGTCATCGATTGGACATACAGTTTTATGGAACAGTTGCTTAATTAATGCTCAAAGGAATTCAGGAAACGTGTTTTTGCACCTCCTCACGATATAGACAGGAAAATCAAATTTCACCCAAACCACATTTTAAAAGAAAAACGTAAAAATAATAAATTTGGCCCATCATATAAACTATAGGACATAGATTATTTATTACATATCATATATTCCTATAATGTTTAGGCTTATGTATCTTATGGAGATGCAAAACAATTGGCATGCTACCTGAGGTATATCTACAGCACCGCTTAACGACAGCAAGGCCATGATGATGATAGGCATCCAACAACAGAAATCAGTCCCTACGATCACCGCCATCTTGGTCGCCATTTTGATATCCTCCGCACGTTCTCTCTGTCTCGTACACTGCTTCGAGGCTCTACGTATAGCCACAAACATCACCGTATAGCAACAGAAGATGATAAAGAACGACATGAAGTTGAAACCTATGAAGAGCGCCACCGAGTATCCCCAACCCGGAGGCCTATCGGCGGTTAGCGGTAGTGCAAGACACACGCTGGACCGTCCATAGAAGCGATTCCCGAAGGCTGAGCGGAGGCAGATGGGGAGGAGACTGAGGATGAAGGCGAGTAACCAGGCGATGAGGACGTTGATTCGCACGGACTTGGTGTGGAATCGGAAACGACTGAAGGGGAAGACGACGCCCAGGAATCGATCCATGGAAATGAGAGTGACGAGGAAGACGGAGGCTTCTGAGCTGAGTACGGAAAGGAAGCCAGCTAGCTGACACATAGGACTTGATTGCCACTTCTCTTTGTGAATCATGTACTCCTGCAAATTCAAAGATAAAAACGATACCGTTAGGACTTTGTCAAAAAAAGGATTTCAGCAGACGCCAGGAAAGTGAAACGCTTCAGAATTTAAATCTAAAGAATTACAGAAAGTTTAAGAAAGATATAGAAAGTAGCGTCACTTTATAATAAGTCCTACCTAGTGAATTATGACTATAGAGTAAAACGTATTGCTTTGACGGATTATTTAATCAGCATATACAAAATCCAGAGAAGAGATACATGTAGGCACATACTCATCAACTCAGGGGGAAAAATGCCA
This sequence comes from Hemicentrotus pulcherrimus, assembly GCA_003118195.1. Lineage (NCBI taxonomy): Eukaryota > Metazoa > Echinodermata > Echinoidea > Camarodonta > Strongylocentrotidae > Hemicentrotus > Hemicentrotus pulcherrimus. Next base: position 93,288 of record BEXV01000404.1, read on the forward strand.
CCACTTTTTTCCTTCTAATTCGCCTCTCACTTGATCAATGTTCCACAATGGATCATACACATTTGTAATGATTATAAAATATGAGTTGAACCATTAGCGTTCAAAAAGTAAATGAGAACGCACCTCTCTATAATACATATCAGCGCTGCCGATGATGATCATATACAACCCCATGAGAAGGTCACTGAAGGCGAGGTTGAGGATGAGGAATGTCTGAACTCTCTTCGTCGGTTCCTTATGCCTCGTCCTCCACCGCCAAGTCATGACGAACGCGTTGCCGACCAAGGCGCTGAGTCCAAGTAACCATATGGCCACTCGAAGGAACTTGTTTCTCATCAAGTCTTGGCAGTTGGAGAACTGATCGACCGGAGCTACACAGCTCGTACTGGATGATACTAAACAACAGAAGACATACTCGTCTGTATATCTGGGAAGACGATGCAAAAGAAAAGAAAAGGTTGAAAATATTATTAATTGAATCTTCAAGCTTGTTCTCACGACTATATAAAGTAAGATACCCTTAAACGATTTATATAAAGTAATAATCACTCGAACAACTCCCACTGGACAGCATGGACAATACCGCCTACAACATCACTTTATTTAGGATAATTACTGATCAACATTGGGGGATGACGATACTCACTAATTTGTGATAAATCCTAACACTGTATTTGATTTCTGTAGCCTTGACAACTATAGAGATCCTGGTGTTAAATGGTATATTTCGAAAGATCTCTGAAGAAGATGCTTTGAACATGAAGATTCCCGAAGATTTATATCTAACTGATTTGTACAGGTAATTTCCCACATCTAAACCGTGCATCAACATAATTGGGGTTCTAAAAAAGTACAATGAATAAACCATAACTTACAGTGTTTTCAATCCCCCAAGACCTTGGAAGACATCACGATGAAATGAATCGACCTCACATCCTCGGATGTCACTGTAAAATCGAACAATTTATACAGACATGAATGAGGACATGCTATCAGTAGTTTCCGTTTTAATAAAATGCAAGCACCAATGTCGGTTTTGGTATTGACTTAGTAAACTTCAATAGTGAAGAACTACTCTGTTCTTTAAAAAAGAATCATACTTAAAACAATATCTATTGGGAAATCATTTTATTATAAACATAATGCTCTCGTGTTTTGAACTATGTTTAAATTTTTGATGCGTTTCGTAGCATGTGACGTAACGAAAGTATTCATATGTAATAAAATAGTTATATAAATTCTGCTCTCTGCTCATTCATTTACGTAGAGCTATTTATATAGTGACCTCTTTATCCCGGTTCGAGGCTCTTATTCTAATTAAAGAATATAAATGGTGTATACTCTTACATACCGAACCAATAATAAACTAAAGATATAAGTTGTCATCAAATAACTAGTCAAAGGTGACAAGGTTATTATATACGTAAATATTATTACATGTACATGTATTTTACTAGAAATTTAATCATCAACGGATATCAATAGTTTCGTGAAAATGCTTACATTGACTCCGTTGTATTGAGTAAAAGAAAGGCTCCTGTTTCTATTCGACTGAGAGGGTTATTCTGCAGCGTTCTGTTGGATTCAAATGACAGCAAATAATGATTGATTACAAGTTAACGTGTATAGCATAATCAACTAAAGATAAGAATACTTTGGTGCTTATTAGGGTATGAAAGATGAAACATCAAGCAAAGTATTTGTGCATCTGGACTGATAAGTGTTCATAATCATGTATATAGCCTTACGTCCTTGATGAGAAATATACTTACATGTGTCGTACATTTGTTAGACCTTCAAATGAGCGACGTTGCAGGGTTCCAATTTCAAGAGCCGACAGGTTTCTGAAAGTTATGAAGATATGTATAAACATAAAGTTAATCGATTGCGTTGTGTGCATTTTGGAGAACATCATATTAGCTCATGATTTCAAAACTTTTTTAGAAATCTCAATGAAAATTTCTATAAGAGGCAATAACTAATAAAGCACATTCTAAGGGTTCTTTTGAACCAGACAAAATCAATATTAAATTTAAAATGTGCATATTTATTTTAAATCATTGAAACATTATAATATATATAAAAATGTGACTTTATTTCTGTTATATAATTTTTTTCATAGCATTTCTTGTTTAGAAAGTAAAATCAAGGGCAAGGAGTATGAAGGAACTGAGTAATACAGATTCAGTGTAACAATCAGTATAGCAATCAGCGACATCAGGGCCCCGCCTTTAAAAGAGTTACGATTGATCCAAATCAATCACAAGTCCTCCAATAAATAACAAGTTTGCAGTCTCATATATCTTACGTACATGGTTGCGATTGCTATTAATAGCAAATAATTTGCTATAAATATCAACTATTTATAAGACGAGGCCCAGATGTGGTCATTGTACTCACAGTATAGGTATGGTGTCCAGATTAAAGAAGGTCCCTGGTTCAATGAAAGCCAGAGGGTTGCCACTCAGGTCTCTGGAAGTAAAGGAATTCGTAATAATCTAGCAAACAATACTATATACAAGCGTATGAGGTTATAAACATGAATGACATTCCACCATATTCATGCATTTTAAAGGTATGAATACTGAAAAAGATGTCAGTGTTACGTGTATATATTCATAGTTTATGTTTTACTATGTAACTTCATTTGAATTCACTCCATATTCAATTGCATTTTGAAATTTATGTGTTAGGTTCAGCGAACTTTGGCGCGAAATATTCAGCGATGGTTTAAAGTATTTTTAGTACTTATTGTCTATGCGACTAGTTACATCGAGCCAATGGATTTGAATACTTATTTTCAAGTCTATATTACTATTCTACCGTTCGAACGTGAAGTAGTAACATTAATGATAGTAATAGGCAATGAAAGTTGTGTAATAGTTTGGATGTATATACTTACAAATGAATGAGTCGTGAAAGTCCGTCAAAAGTGCGATTATGTAGGTATCTGATTCTGTTCCTCGCCAGGACCCTGTAATACAAACACATGAAAGATAAAAATAAGTATTTGCATGGTCAAATCTGTTTATGGAGAGTCATCCCCTTTGTGTTCCAAAATTTCCTTACAAATACATGTTCACTAAAAGTATTCTGATTCTTTATTAAAACGCCCCATTGGGATAGATAAATGAATGTAAAAAAATACTTAAACGTAGCCGTTAGAGTCAGAAGAGTTAAATGTTACAAACAGGGCCCTGTTTCATAAAACTTGTTATCGTTAATATAATGTTGAATTTCTATCACAAATTTGCTCTCAGCTAATCAGATGCCTAGATTTCAGTAGCTTTTGACAGTTATTGTAACTTGTTATTGATATACTTTTTTTACGAAACAGGGCCCGTCCCCATGCATGTATAAAGGTGAAAGTTTGATATTTAATTAATCCATAGATGGCCCGTTAGCCATGTGATCTCCAAAGACTTAAAATATCAGTAAGCCCGACTTGAAACATCAGATTATACAAACATGTGCCGATTATTTAAAAAAGCAAAAATCAGAATAATGAATATTAAACTGCCATAACAGTGGAATAACAGTATTAACTGCCTTCTAAAACATGCATACTCACAATTTGTAAAGGTTTATCAAAGAAGAAAATGACACAGGGTTGATCACTTCGATTTCATTATTTGACACATCTCTGAAAAGAAAAAAGAAAACCATGTAATTTAAAATGTACAGAGTTCACAAGGTAATAATGGCGTAACAATATTTTGGGTTGGTGGGTGAGGGCAATCACGTGGGCGATGAATCAGGAAAGAGTATTACAACGTTTACAATGATATACTAATTGACTCTAACAAATTACAACGATAAATACACTCGCATATAAACACTCAGTTTACCACGAATATCGTTGTCTATTGTATCTTTTATAAGAATGTTGCAGGAATACAATTTTTTCTAAAAGACAGTGAAGATAAAAATCATTTTTACTAGCTGGTATTTATAGATAAATTTAATCTAAAACGTCTTATAAAGATCACAACAAAGGCAAATGCATAAATCAGAATCCTACTCACAGTTCCGCTAGTAGTTTGAACTCTCTAAAATCAATATGAAGAGCATCGTCCAGCGTCAGATTGTCTTGAATTGATCTTCTTTTTCTCCTCTCACTCAAAGCTACACCGCTTAGATTCCTGTACGAATAAGTAAAAGAAAAATTTATTTAAAAAAATACCCTTTTATATCTTGACTCTGTCGGTATTATTCCCCTATTTAGAACAACATCTGTTAGAATTTAACCTTGCTCCGCATTGCAATAGCTAACTTTTACTTCAATTTTAATGAAGTAGGAAGACATTTCATCATATCATGCGATCTATTCGTGCTATCATTGGAGAGAGATTTAATCAATGCAAATGTTGGGTAAAAAGACTGCTTCTCAAAAAATAAACATTACATGGATTCCAAAATGAAGGTTACTAGGTGCTAGGATAGTCAGAGATAGTCGACCTACATGATATCAAGTAAAGTTTGAGTACACCCAAGCCATGAAAGACCTACATTTCAAGGAATGACTAATTCTCGATATCTTCCAAGCATTCCGGAGGAGGTTAAACTATCCGACTGAGTTTTAAGCCGGATTCTACCACCAACAGAACTTTGATGTTCGCAGTAGAATACATTTTGTTTTTCATTCAGTCGAACTTTGTAAAAAAAATAAGATCGTTTGATTTCATGCAACCTTGATTAATAAATGCTTACAAAGTCCTCGTGTTTACTGGAATAGCTCTCGCCGATTCAAACGTCCATTCGGTGTACTCTGAACAGGAGTATGCTAGACCGGTACATTGACAGCCACTGGGACATGGTTCTCCTGCAATAAAAAAATGTTGTAAGATGATCTTCTCATTTCAAATGTTTGTAAGTTTAAACACATTTATAACATTAATTACCTTAAAAAACACGATCATGAACTTTTGAAAGTTTACGTGGGATTCAAAACAAAGATTACATGCAATTTGAAAATTGATGATATTCTGTTTGTTGTACACAGAATAATCCTAAGTAAACTGACGTTATGAACTTATGATCACACCGGATTTTCGTAAACACCGCTGGTTTAAATTGCTTTAACTTCCCTGTACATTTACATGTACCATCAATTGGCAATTGGTTTGTTTCTCATGTCTAATTGGTCAAATTAGATGAACCATTCTTCAAGTTGACAAGGCTTACCGCAGAAAAACTCATCATCTCCATCTGGACATTGCTTGATCCCGTCGCAGACTTGAGATTGGTTCAAACAAAAACTGTCACCATGACAACGGTAACTTCCTGACGGACATGTGTAATTATCTGGAGAAGAGAATGACAAGGTAATTTGAAAAAAAATTGAACAATGTGGTTCTGCATTTAAAGCAAGTTAACGATGTAGACATTTAAGAGCATGAAATAATAAAAAATAAATTTACTATAAAGTATTTTACTTTCTTCATATCGCTCAGCTGATTAAGGTGAATTACCGAACGAACGCTTGAAACGTTCATTCCAACGTATGCTATACTGAAAGATTTACATATTTATTACGTTACACTTACCGCAGCCAATCTCGTCCTCTCCTGTCGGGCAGTCACGTGACCCATCACAGCGGCGCCTCAGCGGTACACAGTAGGAACGTGGACACTTGAACGTAGATGAACTACACTGGAAATCCTCTGTATATTAGCAGAAGATGGAAGGAAAGTATGTTTGCTATTTAAAGACAGTTGATTAGTTTAGAGTTTATTATATTCCAGTTCTTCATTTTACAAAGCGTCGATAATTTCATTAGCTTAGATTTGATATCCAAAGACGTTGATAGTTTTACCTCTATATTATATGATCTAATATGATTTATATATCACTAAGTTTGTTAATGAAAAAGTTAGCGCTGCACCAATATTTCATTGTTTTGAACAATGTAATTAAATTTCCTTTTCCGATGTTGGTCAGTTATTCAGCTTAATATATGTATTTCAAATGTATGCATGAATATTAATAAACCTGTGTAATCTAATGTATCATACCACAGTGTCTAAGATGAGTGACGTCACGACAGCCAATCTGCAATCCATATTCATCGAAGTCGTAGAGACAAGTGGTCTTCCGATCTGCGCATGCGCCGTTGTGACATTGGATCTGGAACTCGCTTGTGCACTCGAAACTCGACAAGTTAAATCCTAGATAAGAGACGAAAAGCATACAGGAAAATTTTACACAAATTGGCATAATATCTACAATCAATCTAATAACATTGATTTCATTTAAATATCTTATATGTGTCATATTTCAGAAAGTTAATTATAATCATTCTAGTTTAAGAGACAACCACTATAAGGAGAACAAAAGTTAATACAAGGGGGGCATGAATATGTTTATAATGATTTGTGAAGGCAAGAATTACATATCTTAAATGAATCGCTACATAAAAAATTGCAATACAAAACTGAGATTGGTGTCAAAAACATATTTCCCTATTTATTTCTCACAACTGCTCGATAATGGTTGATTTACTGCTTTCCTTTGTGATAGGTCAAATGTTTCTGATCACGTGATACTCACGGCAATAGTTAGGTTCGTCTTCCCAGCTGTTTCCTGGACAGTCTTTGACTCCATCGCACAAGACGCGCAGAGGAAACCAAGTACTATCATAGCATTGAAAACCAACTGATGAAGATTCTGCATGATGAAGAGAGAAAACTTTAAATAATATTCCGTTTTTATATAGTGCCCAATACGTCGATACATTGATGTGCCTAAGCACTTTACAGATATATTATTACCCCGGTCATCGGATTCAGGCTTACCCGCACACAATGTATGCACATTCCCCACTCCCCAGGGAGCATTCGCATTTTTACAAGCGCGCAATAGCTCATCCATTTTCTATTGATCTAGTGGCAAAGTGTAGGTCCATTTATTGATAGGGTGCTCTGGCGTCAGAAGAGGTAGGGGACAGATGAAATTCAAATTATCAAGGACGCCAATTGATGAGCGTGTGAAAGGGGGTCGCATCATCTTTAAAGAAATTTTCTTCCCGCTCCCTTTTCTCCTTTCCCCTCGTTCTCCGATCTTCCTCTACAGCAAAGCCAATCTACTAGAAGGTATTTGTATTATTAAACCTGTACAACATTTTAATTTTAATGAAAGTGAGAGAGAGAGAGAGAGAGAGAGAGAGAGAATAGCTGGATAATTAAAGTTGACAAAATAATATCTAGTTAGATTATAAAAGAAATACCGCCTATCGATCATGACATTCCTGACTTACCGCAAGACTCTTCGTCTGACCCGTCAATACACTGTGGCAGAAGATCACATCTCTGGCTGTTTGGTATACATTGACCGTTAAGACAGGTAAACGAATCCTCGGAACACCGTGGATAATCTGCAATAGAATCAGAAAGACGACACTTGAGAGAAAGAATTATATAATGAATAGAAAAATAATTAGTTTCTCAGAGTGGATTCCATATTAGTATATAATTGGAATTGGAGGATGATTGAATGAATTAATCATCATTAATATGATTACCGAAAAACATCATCTCGCTGAGAAAAGGTACAAAAATTAAATTCTTGGGCAACTAATTTATGCACAATAATACATGGACCACCAGCTTGTTTATTATTTAGTATACAACAAGTCTGGAAGCTGAAATTAGACCTAAAAATAAAATGCCTACAATATCAGGAAAGCCTAGACGAGAAGCTGCAGCAAACAGCGGGACACACCCATTCATTGTCCTTACCAAAGGCGCCGTGGAGATCCCAACAGCTCCAGCTGATGTATTGGGCGGTACAAAGGAACCGGGTAAACCGGCGCCAATTCACACATCGGGAGATCACGTGATCAAGCTACAAAGCCCCGCGGCGCCAGAATCTAATTTCGTAGAGCCCGATGCTGAACTCAATTCAGCCATTCGGCAAGTATTGGAAAGTCTTCTCAAAGACGACGAATTTGTAAATTAGCTCACTCGCAAAATTAAAGGAAAGCACTTTAAAATAAAAGCACTTTAGATGAAAAGTAGCAAAATATTGTACAGTTGAGAAAATATGTGATTTCTGTTGATTACATTGTACGTCAAATATATTTGTTCTTAAAATTTTATTTTGATGTCGATTAAATGTAAATTAACACCTCATTTAATTGAGGCACACACAAAAGAAATAACGAGCAATTGCCATACTCACTGCACTTCTCTTCATCAGCCCCATCCGGACAATGCTTGATGAAATCACAAAAGAAAGATACTGGGATGCATTCTCCTGAACCACATTGGAAGAAATTTTTTCTGCATGGTGATGAGGTTGTTTCCTCCTCTTCATTGACAGTGGTTGGGGAAGAGGTTGTCATTAGAGTTACTATGGAAAAACCGGTATCATTGATATTAATGATGTATAATTATTTTGCAAACGATTATTCATTTGTGCCATTATTTGACTATTATTATTATTATTATTAGTCTATTATTGCTGTGTTGTGTCTTTCTAAATGATATATGAATTTTATTAAAACTGTTCTATATAAACGTTATACATTTTGATGCAAATATGTTCATGTTTATGCAGAGCCCCATGGAAGACCACTAAATACTGGTGAATGGGCTACCCTGACAAAAGATTAGAAATAAATTAATAAATAAAATAAGGGGATACAGACAGTAAATCACGATTTCGATTAAGGTTGCATCTATTTTTAAAGATCACTATAGCACGCAATGGACCCCGTTCATAGAAATAAATACCCGATATATTACCATGTACATTAAGGATATTGAATGACTAACCTCAGTTAACTTCTATTCGCTTGTCACTTTTTTCTTTTTGAAAGAATAATTCTGACTTTAAAAGAATGAGTGGTATCTTGCAATGTTTGGTACTATTTGCTGTTTATTGTTTATTCCAATCCAATATAAAGCCCGATGGAATGTTCAGATATCTTATACTTTCTGGACAGTGACATCTATGATCCAATCATGATAATGTGTGGTTTCAAGTCAATGTTAAATCTATGTCAGTACACGGCCTTAGAAAGATTGGACATACCAGGTAAACACAGGAGCGTATCTTCGTCGCTTCCGTCACTGCAATCATGTTGCTTGTCACACACGTATACGTTATGAATACACTCTCCAGATCCACAACGAAACAGCTGATAAGGGCAACTATCAGATGGCTCTAAATATGAAAAAAAAGAGAATGATAACTTTAGTGATGTAGATACTGAACACTTTTTCTTTACATGAGCGGTGACTGAAGAGGCAGGATTCATCAGTGCACGTACAAAATGGATCGGCGGCTATGAGAAGAGAGACAGAAATAGAAAACAATACAATCAAAGTATTAAATCTAAGTTGAATTTTAATAAAATTGCCATGTAGCCAGTATCAAACTAATCAAATAACTAGAAGACATGACAATCCAGAATGTTCAAATCAATATGAACAAAGCTTTAACAAATAGATGTTAAGACTGCAAATCGATTGGTTCGAATATACCTATAGGTGAAGTTGAACAGATCAAGGCATCCAGCTCATCGGAACAATCGGCCCATTTCATCTCAAAGACGTTTGTTTCACTTCTCTGTAGAATCTGACATAAGGAGGACTGCAGCCTTGAAAGTAGGATTGAAGTGACGTCACTTGCCGAGGGCCACACGTGTTCAGCGTAGAATATCAGCTGCCTGACTTTTGATTGGTCGATGTTGCTTAAGAAGGTGGAGCCTTCAGGACATTCCATTGTTGACGTCACGTTAGGAGTGTGGCTGTTACGCTGAAGTAGGTGGAGTCTCACGCACGATGAGCCAATCAGATCTGCGTTTGATTCACACTCTGAAAAAATGGAAGTTCAAGACAAAATTTGTACAGGTTAATTACGTCATTATGTAAGAAAATACAAGAAACTTCTAAAGATATAGTTTTAAAAATTTTTATGTCTTACCCTTTGAAATGTAAGGTCCGAGACGTCTTCTGGACACCATGGCAACATCTAAAATAGAACAGAAATAAGGATTTTTTTAATAATAAATTTTTTATAGATACAATAATTAATCAGGTCCCAGATTACAGGGCGTATGCCATCATTGCGTTATGAATAAATAAACAATTAGAGGATCGTCTGATTTTTGATCCCGCGGCATTAGCTCAGAGATTTACCATGTCAAAGATACAATACTACAGTTAGGATAGCGATTAGGTTTTAGTTTGGGACTAGAGTTAGGGTTAGATAGAGTACTTGGTCCTCAGCTGAAGATCGGAATTCTACTAGGCCCTAGTTTACGAATTTGACCGGGGAGCGATTGTGGCCTGAGCATGTGTAATCGATCAGGACAACAAGTAGAACACTCAGAGCCTCATCCCTGTTCCTACGCAGGATGGATACAATGTTAAGGAGGTTTATTGTTTGCCGGGGTTAGGAGATAGGGGAAGAAAGGATTACCTGAAGCAGTCTGAACAGATTTTTCACACACCATCTGCATAGCGCTCTTGGACGCACAAGGTATATCATGCCACTGACTCATTGAGTGAAGGTTGAACAGGTCAATGAGGGCGCACTCTTCCAGGTCTCCACCGTTGGGCTGTCTCAGGCCCCAGTCACTGTTTCTATAATGAATTAAGAAACAGTATATACGGTGATTAACCACATGAAAGCAGATGTAGTGCTCTAATTTCACGAGATTAAGAAAAGTGATCAAAAAAAGTTTTCCCAGCATTTAAAGTGAATGTTGATCTTGGCAATGAATCTGAGAAGGTGGTTTAACAATTTGGACCTTGAAGATTGTATCCGGACACCTATCCCTTGGACAACCACCCCCTGGGGGTAGTCGTCCGAGAGGGTGGTTGCCCTAGGGGGTAGTTGTTCCAGGGAGTAATAGTCCAAGAGGGTGGTTATCCTATCCCTTATTCACGGAGTTGGTTGTTCAAGGGGTATGTGTCCTAGAACCCTCGAGGAGAGATTGTAATTCTTACCTATCAGGGATGTACCAATCAGCATAGCTAAGAGGGGTGTCATCTACCCATCGGTGGATGTGCTTATCACGTTGGTATATCAAACCTGTCAAGGAAAATATAACAAAGAGATTACAAATGATTATACCATATGACACTTATTGGCTAAAATTTACAAGCAAATAGTAGGCCCAACATGTGTAAAAGCGTTTCAACAAAAAACCAAAGAGATTCTCAGGTATTTGTTTTGCTGATTCACAGATGGGCGTTCCCAATAATCTCTAAGTCCTTTAATAAATTTACAAAATGCAATCACTCCTTATTGTTTATTGTGTGAAAGACAGGAAAACTGATATGTAAAGTTTTCAAAAAATAGATTTTATAATTTCCTTAACTCTGGCAGTCAAGGTAATATAACACACTTTCATAAGACTGCATGTACTTCTACAAAACGATTGTTAAACTGACCTATGAAAGTTCTGAGACCCTCTGCAAACCACTTTGATGTCAGCAGGACGTGTACGAACTGCATCTCCTCAATGTTACCAATACTGACAAGATGCGCCCCCTCCTCCTGGCACATGCGATGTGCATCAGTCCATCTTACTCCAGTCTGTGTTTGACGGAACGCGTAACAACTTCCAGAGTACATCTCCCATCCATCAGGGCATGACGCAGCGGAGGGCTCAGGGCGACCTAGCTCCCCTTCTTGTAGGGGCGAAACAAGTTAAACAAAAATAAAGGGGAAATAATGATAGATTAGACGGAAGATAGAACAAAGACAAGTAAAGAGAGAAGGGAAAAGCCAATATTTTCCCCAACTCCTACGGTACTGCCGTGCATGATAGTTTAATTACATTTCCTAACTAGCGGGATTGTTCCTGCATAATCATAATGGTAACAACACTCTTCCATCATAGTATTTAAGCTTTACCTGAATACATTTCAAATGTTCTAAAGAAACTAGCACATGTGAATCAACTCTTCTTGATTATTGCACAGTAAACTTCCTAAATAACAAGTCTCTTCGTATGTATTAATTTCTTCGTTCTGTTGCTATTGTATCATTTCCTTTTACCATTCTCAATTATTTTTTTAGGGGCTCCTTACGCCTTCATTTTTTCTCTTTCTTTCCCATTCGTTAACACCTTCCCTATTGTTCATCCTTTCTGCCTTGCTCTTTCCGTACCTCCATCTGGTGTTGCGGTGGGTGATACCTGACTGTTCTTCAGGGTCTCCTGAAATGTCAAGCCGGTGTAGACGGCGTAGAAACCCCTCCCGCTACCACTCCCATCCGATCGGAGTTGCAGCAGCATGGTGTTGAAACTCGCCTCTACAACTTCAGGAGGAGGATGGTTGTTGCAGTATGTATCAATCAATTTCGTCATGTCTGTAGCACCGTCGTAGATACTAAGCGTATCTCCTTCGCATCTGACAATAGAGATTAAGAAATGCAGTTTGTTAAAGGCGGGTACAATTTTTTTAATCAACTTTCAGTAAAATCAATATGAAAGTTTGCTCTACTGATGGTTGTTTGTTCTTTTATCAGCTAAATAATTGGTGTTGTCATTGGTATTATTGTAGAATTGGCGTTATGCGGTATTTCAATTATTGTCTCAAAACTGCAGTACGCGATATCCTGAATAATTATTGATGGCATTTTCATTTGATAGTGTTTTTATGTATTAATATCTAAATGATAACAAAACGGGACCCTAGTAACACCGACAAATGACAACCGAGACCGTTACAAGACTGACAATAGACCGAATTAAAAAACAAACAAACAAGTATTACAACACTACAAAGAATAAACAAGATTTTGACCATTTTGGGTTTGTTTCGAGTAGGTTTTGTGGTGCGACTGTGGTATCTACATGTTTTTAAAGTACCCTACCATACCTTGAGCCTGGCGAATCGATATCAAAGTCGTGGAAGCGAAGGTGGATGAAGGTCCCATGCCTGCTCGTAATCCGCCACCTTGGACGTGCATTCATAAGGTATGGTAACGGATAGTTAGTAGAGGCTATGGCCGCGTTGTCTAGGTTGCATTCGATTTCATTCTTGGGTGTGCCGTAGTTTCCAACATTGCAACCAGGTACAGCTGTACAAAAAACGTAACGGAATAACATAAGTCATTGGTAGATTTTGCAAATGTTTATCAAATTGGAATCATTATTACCACAGCTAAGAAAAGGGGATTCACAAGAGGGCGATCAATTTACAAGAAAAAAAAATGAAATAGTAGCAAGTCGTGAAAAAATACCACTCATGCAGCACATTTTGTCATTTGTATTGACAAAAATCCATGAAAATGCCAATAGAATATAAAAAAGGTTGCCATAAATTCATTAAAGCTGACATGAGGCAATGCTCCTATATTGGTAGAAAGTACAGATGACCGATTTTTTTACAAGTCATTGCACTTGACAGAAGGACAAAGAAGAGGTGATATTACGCTACATTGGAATGTATTTCAATGTACCTTTTGATGTGTAAACCACTTGAAATCCGCTGGACCCGGTGTCCAAACCAGTCTGAAAGATCACTGTCACAGATGAGACGTTGGTCACGACGTAGGCGGCGTCCTGACCACAGAACACATGACGCGATCGTCCTTCATCCCAGCGATGCTCAGTAGGAAAGATTTCAACCGAGTCGACGCAAGCTCCGGACTCGACGTCGCGCTTTACATCGAACTCAGTGAAGTTGAAGAAGATAAAATGACCTTCAGGGAGTGTGATCGTCCAGGTACAGACAGAGAATGGTGCTGCGTTAGAATCACCAAAATTATCCAGTGAGAAGTTGCCAGTTGCTGATGTGAAGGGTTCCTGGATGCCGCATCCCGGGTCACATTCCTCGTGAGAGCGTGAACAATCTACAAATTCAAACAAAATTGAAAATCAAAATATTATCTTAATGTCAAGAAAGTGCTAAAGATAGAATAATAAAAGCAAATACAATTAAAGGTATGACAGTTAATAACCTTTCATTACAAAATCTTTGTCTCATCACGAATAACAGTCGAAAACTAATGAGCCTTGAATTCAAACAGCAAATGTAGAGTGGAGCAGAGAGGGGATGAAAGGATAATATAAATGTTTTGTGACGAATATTACCCAGTGTGTCATATGTTGCAATGAAACCCAGCTTCTTGGGCATGCCTGATTCCAGAGGACCCATCTCCAATCGTAATGTGACGTCATTCGACCTTGTTTTGACCTTGAGGTCGCGGAAATGACCGCAGTAAGACCCACGCAGCAGATAACCTCGGTTAGGGATGCGGTCAGTGATGTTCAGGTTATCCATACAGAGGGCGGCAGACTGGCTGGAACGTCTGAGGATCATCTCATGGAACGTAAACCTAATTAGACAAATATTATATACAATTCATGCATTCAAATCAGGTTTTAATAGGGAGGTGTAATGCCTGCGTGCAATTTTGAAAATAATAAAACAGATAATATCATGATATTGATTTGAAAGTAAAGGGCCATTGTAATGAAGAAGAAAAAAAAGTGTAATTACCTGTCCCAATTTCCTACAACCTCTTCATTACAAGTGAAATATCTTATCACGCTCGAAGTTGTTTGGTAGTTTATCAATTTTTATGACGATTAAACAATTACTAAACTTGCAAGTAGATAATGAGTTATTAAAATATCAAATACGACCGTAAAATATAGATTTAACAAGCAATAGGTCAAAGGTCACATTTATAACCTGATAATTTGGCCTTCCGGTACATGTATCCTCATCTGACACCACTGACCAGTGTTGTACCACGGTGGGAAACTGATGGACTCTATAAGGCCAAAGGTCAAAGTGGTTTCGATGTCAGACTGACGTGACTCCCAAAGTTCCTCGCAAGATAGTGATGCAAACTCTGTAAAGGATCAAGAAGTGATGAACAGAACAATTACTGAGAGAGAGAGAGAGAGAGAGAGAGAGAGAGAGAGAAAGATAATAGAGATAAGCAGAGAGGACAGATGTCATTAGACTTTTTAAAAGAAAAGAAATCATTCTTTGAATGGCATTGTTCCTGCCTATAATACGAAACTGCTATTTCTCAAAGAAGGCCAAAAATAATCGCATGAACATAAAGATACAAGATTATTCAGTGACATCCAACAATAAACTCACCTTTTGGCGAATTAAAATGTTATCCGATAACTTTGATTTCAATAACCTACTTGTAAAAATATCATACTTCTAAGTTCTCATAAAGTAACATCGTACTTATGGATTTAGGAATGAAACTAGTTTACCTGTAGAGCAGATAGCCGAGCCGTCTTCTTCCACGACGACCATAGGTGTCGGGTCAGGTGATGTTACCGGTGGAGACCAGGATATCCAACGACGTCGATGATTCTCTAAACTACGTTTATTCCTTGTTGATGTCGACGTCTTTAAATCGTAGAGTAAGAGAAAAATAATGATTAAAGCCATTATTATCATGAGTTTTCCACACGATAAAAATATCTTTGGATATTGTCTCTGAGGAGGTAATTTGTTTTACAGCATACAGATACAGCATGTTATGCCCATCAGCCTTTTATTTCGCAGAAATTCTGTATCTAAACAATAGTTTTCGGCTTGAATTGTTCTACTGAAATTAAATTTACTTTTGAATGGAATATGCTTGTTGCTCTAGCTTGTTGTCGAGTAGCAGATCAATAACTCACAGATAATCAAAGTTGTATATATTTTGCCTGAAAAGGCCATGCACAAGAGGCACTCTTGAATATTCATATCGGTGAGGAAAAAAACAGGAGAAAAGTTTCTCAAAGGTCATTATTGCAGTGCAAGGGCTGGGACCCCAGACCTTCTCATTATCCCAAATTAATTGTTTAAACCATGCTACCACGGCACCGCTACTTACACATTGCTAGCAGAAGTAGACAAAGACCATATATCTCTATTAAAGCCCATCTGCACTAGTTTGGCCAGGAGGGATTAGACGTCCCTGCAAGGTCACTGACAGGTGGTTTTCTCATCAAATCAGCTCTCAATTAACATAAGAAAAGGGGGGGGCCATGGGGGACCAATAGTCACCGATTAGGCATTGTTTGCTATATAGAGGGCGCAAGTAGCTAGAAATATTGCAGTAGGGCTTTAGAAGAACCCACTTACCGCTCTACGCCCCGACCATTCACTCCCTGATGTCATGAGTGAATCACGAGGTCTACACTCTAGGGCTGAGGTCGTGTTACCAAACGGTGATTCATCAAAGTCTGCATGAAACTCACATGTTGTTCCGTTCTGTGTTAGGTTCACCCTGGGCAGGGAACTGAATTTGCTTTGGCACACAGCTGGAGAAAAAAAGAGCAAGACAATCACCTACGGTTTACTTTCTTAACACAATTATGTCCAACACCTTATCCCTATGTACTAGTCTTGATAATTTTCTGCTGACACCATTCTAGCAGAGCAGAAATTAATTAAGGTGTTTTTTTGTCGCAAAATTGTTGCACAAGCATATCCAAGAAATAATTTGCGCGTCAGGTACTTTTTACACATCAACAATATTGTGCTTTTCACTATTGCAATGCCGGACGGAAAAACAAAAGTTACAATGGTAAGATTAAATGCTAACACATGTACAGTATATTCTTCTAATCTTTTTCCAAAATAGCTCAAAACCTAGCCTATAGAACTGTTGATACACTTCTGCTTTTGGTAATAAATAATTATATAAACCAATCTATATTTTAAAATTGAATACGTTCTTGTGCTATTCACATTTTGCTTTTAAAGAATAGTTGTCATTATTTAGAATGTCTCTGATAGTATTGTTAAAGGAATCATTTTTAATTGCAAACGTAAACATTTATCCAAGTTTTAAATCACTAACATATACACGTGGTTCCATTGAGGCCATCAAGGTAATATCCTGTGGGACAATTACAATGAAAGCTGCCCTCTTCGTTCCGACATTCATGAGAACAACCGTTGTCTCTTGTCAAGCATTCATCCATGTCTAAAAAAGAATATCTTGGTGTAGTTAGCGTCAGTAAAGCCAGATTTATTGTAAATTGATAATAAACTTATAATCACAGTATTTATGTGGGGGTGGTGAGGAAAGTAAACCTTAGTTAGTTCTTTTGATTTTAATGGCAGTCATGCGAAATTCGATGTTTTTGGATAACTTTTCCCGAGTTCCTTCCATATATCCCCTTTAGTGGAACGTTGGTTGTTGTTATGTGTTGGGGGGNTTAGGCAACAAATTTGATATAAGTCATGTTTTATGCAAGGAAATTAAGCCTAAGAAAAAAAGAATTGGTTAATGGTAAGCTTTGTCATCTTATGAAGATGTGAAAACATTCTGTGGAGAAAAAGACACCAACAGAGTATAAATGATACCGCTAAACCATAACTTAAATCACCCCTTCAACAAAGTGAGATCTTCCAGGTCCAAACTTCAACTACTCGCTAGTAATATCATTTTTATGATATCACCTCACCTATTTGACAAACAGTAGCCCTCGAGATAACATCATCACGACATTTGTAAGCACGCCACCTCATGTCGTCATCCATGTCAAATGAAACGCACCAATCAACGGTCGAGTTGTTGTCCACCTGATCAGGAGTCCATCGGAAATTATCGTACGTTATCGGAGTACCGTCTCGCCATGTGAAAGCGTGCTGACCATGAGATTGGAGCATGCGCAGTCCAATCACGTATTGATATCTGTATGGCAGCTCAAATCTATAGAAGAAAGTCATGTACATAATACGAGTTATGAAATTTTCCTTCCAAATTTATTTGTTCTAAACCAATACAATGACGCTTGAAAGATAAACGAAGTTTTACCACCTTCTTAATATTTTTGGCGTTTTTTCATTTGTGTTTTAATCAGTTCAAATTCATGGATTTTTTTTCAATCATGGGGTTAGATAAGGAGCTACCGGTTCTAGTAAGCATATATAAGTAAAGACAAATTCAATTTGTGGGTGAACAAAAAATAGTTTGTAGATGAAAGAATAACAAATCTTCGGAATCTTGAAATAGTTTTCAACATTACTAACTTTTTCTTGCGGTCATCTAGATAGTTCTGTGTTCCCGGAGATGAGATGGAGATAGGATAACTATCCTCCATGAAGATCTTATCACAAGAATCTTCTTTCTGATTGTTAACTGTATAAAGGCAGAATCCTTCATGCTCGTCGCCTGTCTCGGGACAGATCTGACCATAGTCTGAAAATAAAGCAAGAATATTCAGTGTGTTAAAGATCAAGACAATGTATATCTTGAATACATTTGATAGTCATAGTGCTTAAAACAAATATCTATGATATTTTTTCGTAATTCAGCATTTACCGCCTAGGATTTTCCTGTAATTTCATATTCTGTGTTTGTTTATACCTAATAGTCCTTCAATTGGAATGCAGAAAAAATAATTCAAGTAAGATCGATTTATCGCTTGATACAACTGCAAACCATCAAATATATGTCATCAAGAAGAACATAGTAACTATTTCTGCCTCATGGGCAATAGAGGGTATTCATCAAGATTAATACTCTGCCTCCAAAAGCATGAGTGTTAAAAGCTGTCGTACGATGAAGATTGAATAATAACATACGTAGTAACTATCTGGTGACAGAAACTCTCAACCTCGGCCTAGAGATTCAGTGAAATACAACTGAACTTCAATTATACATTCATTCAGTTGTTGGTGGGGCATTTTTAGATCTATTCAATTTCAATTCAATTTGATATTCATTTTTGTTTTGTCATTAAAAAATCCGCAGTATCAAATATATACACCGACCTCAGACAGGTCAGATATGTGAAAATAGTAGACCAATTACATAAGAGAAGGTGCTTTACCAACTAGTTTGCAGCCTATGAGTTCGAACCTCATGCAGAACTGCCCTCTGGAAGATCGTGGATTTAGACGCACTGCTGTGGTGATGAAAGGCCTCTCAAGATCGTGACGCATCTCAGTATGAGGGTCGGGATACATTGGGAAATCCTATACATTGGAAGGAAAGGGATACACAGAGTATGAGCAAGATAAATGTGTAGAGATAGGGCGTGAGATAGATAAAGACAGAGACGGTGATTTGCGGACAGGGTGATAATGGCGAATTTCTTATTAAAAGAGTCAAACATCAAAATATTGTTATGCAGGATAAACATTCAAATCCGAAATTCAAGACATAGCCTATCAAATATCTCACTACATTTTAATCATCAGATCAATTTTTTAAAACGATATTAGAATTGATTAGCGCTGGGAATAACGTAATCGAAATGTAGCCTCGAGTGCAACAGGTATTACAACTTCCTGATGAGAAGCAGACAATTACCACAGTGATTATGTACCACCCATCACACCATTGATAGGAAGTAAGACAAAGAGGGTTAATTTACCACTCCATCCCCGAATCTATCCGTATAGAGTCTCCATTCCTTGTTCCGATCAGAGGTGGGCGTGGTAGGGTCGCTGTGGTACTTGCTCCGGTAAAGTAGCCGATAGTACTCGCCCCACAGGTAGTTGTTCGTCCACGAGTCATAGCCACCCTGTGTGATTACACCGGTGATGGTATGGTACCCTAACAGATTCACCTGGAGGGGGAGAGAGGGGGGACGAGAGAGGGGGAGAGAGGGAGAGAGAGGAGGAGAGAGAAAGAGAGAGGGAGAGAGAGAGAGAGAGAGAGAGAAGAGAGGGGGAGAAAGAGAAAAATGGAGATAGAGAGGTGGAGAGAGAAGAGTGAGAGAGAGAGAGAGAGAGAGAGATGATGACGATTACGATGATGTATGATTTTACACCCCATTTCTATCTGCCTGTTAATAGACCAATTTACAAAAATCCAAAGCATAAAGTTATTACATTTTCTTTTTGATAAAGATTCATTTTATAAATGAAATACTGCAAAAATAACCACTGTGATCAAAGAAAGTATCGAATCCTCTGTGTCTTTCAGTCTTACTGTAACCTTTAGGATACGCCATCATGGCGTCGGGCAAGTAGGATAGAATTCAATGTCAAATGACGATTAATCTTACCTCAATCCAATGATGATCTCCCCAGCTACTTGGTATCCAGCATTCGTCAGGGAAATGAAGTCTCCCTGAGGTATGGGGCCCAAACCATTCATGAACCTCAGAGTTGATCTGCCAGTCATTGATGAACCGAGATTCCATACCAAGCCGACTACCACATCCTAATACAACAGTGAGGGGTTCAAGATTTAGAAATGACAACAACAGCATCAAATCCATTTACGAAATACGGTTACTTTGTACAATCTCATGCACCGCTGTTATTGACGCCTGGATGAAGTCACATTCTTTGCTATTATACCACAGTAAATGTGAATTCACACTTTTCGGCTCAAAATCTCAATTGATCAAATTTCATATTATAGACCCCATTTCTATTTTCGCTAACCTAATTCCTTTATCAAACTCATATCGCAATCTTGGCGTCATGCCTGATTCTCAAATCGCTATGTCTAAACAAATCACCAGCATTTCCAGATCAGTTCGCTATCAATAACGCAATATTGGCTTCACACTGAAATGTCTGACTCGTTTGACAACATAAAAACTTGTTCACTCACTTATTTCTTAACGGCTGGCTTTCAGAAACAGTCTACTCTATAATTTACCAAATTCACAAATTGCATAGTTACACAAAACACAAAACACAGCTGCACGCATCATTTCTCCGTCAAGCAAACGTAGTCACATTACACCTATCTTACAAAATCTCCATTAAACGTATAAGCTTCGAAATCCTTCTTCAAGTTCATCAAATTATGAACAGAACAACTAATGAATACAACCAGTCTTTAGTTCACCTCTAACAACCCACACGTACCCTCCGATCGTCTAACCCTGGTCGTCTACACATACCGCTTTCAAAGAAATCTAGTGGGAACGAGCTTTTGCTCATGCCGATCCAGCACTGTGGAATTCACTTCCACAATAGCTGAAGAACTCCCAATTCACTTTTGAAGAGCAACCTAAAATCCCCTTTGTTTAATTTTGCGTTTTGACAGACATTCTTTCATTCTTTAGTTTTTGTATTTTTCTTTCTTATGTAAATGTTACGGCTCCTTTGTCATGATGTAATGTGTTCCCTAATATTTTGAAGCGCCTTGAGCATTTAATTATAGAATAGATAATGACGCAATATAAATCTCATGTATTTTTATGATGATGCGACCTTAAAGGTTGATGTCAATGGTAAGCGACTGGAATGTGTCTCAGCCTATAATTGTCTGGGTGTTATCGTTGACGTAAATCTCACATTTAGTAAACATGTTGAAAACATTTCCCTCTTCATTAAACAGAAAGTAGGCTCCACGAGTCTTCAACTCAATATCATCTGAAACAATTGTACTGGGGATATGTATTACCGCGCGCTCGTTATTGCTGTACTGTACGGTCTTGTCGATGTAAATATATTGTCGATATGCTAAATAAACTTCATAAAAGAGCAGCTTATGTTATTTCTAGACAGTCTTGGCACATTCCATCTCGATAAAGTAGGTCTTGGATGGCCTAAAATGGCCAACTCTTATTGAATTATAACACTTTCGTTAATTATGACGTTAAACGGTGTGGAACAAGCTAACATTGGAAGCTTGTTTAACTCCAATGCATTCAAACGGATGATATCAGGGAAGTAATATGTTTATTATATTTTATCAATTGCATCTTAAATTTGCATCTACTGAATTGGATATGGAAGATTTATTGAGGTTCTCTATCAATTTTATCATGAATCCTCTATCTTATAGAACCTTGTAAAATCTGACCTTTCTTGCTCTTTTACAATATCATGTGAACGGTGTCTTACTTCCTGTTTTTGATACAAAGGTCATTCTAACCTCTTATATTGTATCATTATTTACTTTTAATATGTTCTTACCTTTACTATATTTGTTGTCGTATGTAATACTATTCTTTTCCTCTCACTTCTTTGTGTATGGAAGCATTTTGTATATCTATCTGTATTTTTGGAAATCGGGGCAACGTGAAAGATCATTTTGTATCGTAATTTATTTCAAATTATTAGTTTTACCTGATTATGTCATTGTGCTTTGATGTTATGCTTTATCTATTCAATGTTTGACTTTTTCTTCCTACTGTTATTGTATGATTATGCTTCTTGAAATTTGTATATATACAGAGAGCTCAGCTGCATGGCAGGGATCAACCATCACTAGGTGACGAATTAATGGACGTTCGTTCAGGGAGCGAACCTGATGACGGAGAGCCTGACACCATCACCTTACCACGAGCAAGGTTCTTAGCGCAGGAGGCCCGACTCGACAAGATTGAAGCCGAAGTACGTGTTCTGCGCAGGTGGAAAGAAAACTTCACAGCACAGCGGACATCCCCAACCATGGCGCCCACAGAAAGGGAAAATGTAGGCACGCTGTTGACCGAAGGGGGCGGACGTATGGAGGTCAATTACGAGACAAAGTTCCAGGGGCTACGATTCGCCCCTGTCATCGAGAAGTCTCCAGGCGCCTAACAGGAATAATATTCCTCGAGAGCGAGCGAGTGGGCAGCAATGCCAAGGGGCAGAAAGAAGTGGATGTTTACGTGTGCCTAGATTTCACACTGATTGTTTAAGTGTAGCCCAATTGTTTCTTCCATAATTTGAATGGAATAAGCTAGATAATTCGTTGAGAACGGCTTCCTCTGTCAATTCATTTAAGAGATTGTTTAAACAAAGTTGTAATTTGTGAATGGCTCTGCCGAACATACACTACGTGCATGTTCTATAATAACTACATGACTAAGTTCACATAATTGTGACTTAATTATATATTCCTATTGCCATTACTGTTTACTAGGTTAATGATATATGTTTATTTTGCTAACGAGTATTATTTTTGTAACTGTTCTGTATAAATGTTATTAACGATGTAAATATGTTCACTCAGGGCCCCATGGAAGACCACTACTTGTTGGTGAATGGGCTACCCTGTCAAAAGATTAGATATAAATAAATAAATAAATAAGTGCAATGGATCCGCTACGCGTTGAGGCCATCGATGAGGCTGTCTTTGACATCTGTCCAGGGAGAAACACCGCAGCAACAAGGAAGGAGTGCGTGACAGCAATTAACTCCCAGAACAGGAACATCGCGAGAAGATATGCGACATGAGCAGTGGTGAGTAATTTAATAAACCGATGCTCCTATAATTACGGTGATATATATGCATGTATCATTATTCTTGGTACTATTATTTCAACCATCAATTTGTATGTAAATTTGCTTTTAGTGCATGATGTTTTTCTTAGATTAAAAAAAGAAGAAATGAACTCGTTTTCAATCATGCTTTTAACTTGTGTATCATTGATGAATATTCAACACGATTCAGTATCGCGTCTTGCAAACTGATATGTTAGTTTTTTAATTAATTAATTTTTTGAATTAATGGTTATCTAAGTCTCAAACAAGTCTTGAACAAACCTGAAAAGTCTGTATGTCATGTTGTGCTTTTTCTTGTACGTACAGTATGTGTATTTTTATTGAGACAGGGCCTTATGGAAGACCAGTTTTTAATCTAAAGGAGATACCCTGTATAACTATATGAAATAAATAAATAATGTTTTATTATGATTACGATATCTTCTTTATTTTCTTTTTGTGCTGTATGCAGACACCACAGTCGAAAACAAAATGATCATGATTGCGTTTATGACTCAATATAGAATGGAATGGGGAAAAAAGTTCAACAATTCATACGTTTATAAAAGAAAAACAAGAACGATTGGAAGATATCAAAGCAGGGTTTAACGATTGCAAAAGGCCTAAAGGTTCATCAGAGTCCAATGAAAAGTGAATATATATATATATATATATATGTATGTATTACCTGAGGAACTACAATAGCCCCTTTACCCATGAGTTATTCTTATTGTATTGTATTGTATTATATGGTATTTAAGTCTTATTTTGAACAAATTTGCACCCAGGTTGTAAAGTAATCATGTACTTTTTAAAATAAGAATGCTAACAGTTGCCTAATGATCGCTCGCAAGGTAGCAACCATGTTTCATTAGACTGCCTTATTCAATATCTGCTCTGCCTAGGCAATGAGCACTGAACGGAAGGATAGAGGAAAGCTAAGTATAACATGAATATGAACACAACTTTTGCTTTTTATTTCTCTCAAGCCATCCCCCCTAAATATAATCTCACCCGAGGTACGACAATATGAAAGATGGAATATTGAACTTACGTCTGTCTTTACATCCAATAAGTTCGAACCGAAGACACACTCCGATGTGGCTGTAAAGAACGACGAGTTGAATGACCTGGGCCACTGTGGGCTTCTCCAAGCTGTTACGAACTACCGTGTTGTTATCATAGTTTGCTAGAAAGATCTGAAAATTAAGAATGAACAGAAAAGTTATGCTTTATCAACACACCATTATAATCTATTAATCCACCTATCTATCTATACATCCATCTATATGTCTGTATTTCTTTCTGTACGTTTGTCTATCTATCGACTTTGTATCTTTATATCTACCTATCTATATATATCTATACACCTTTTTACCTGTCTCTCTATATAACTATCTACCTTCCTATCACTAATCTATACACACCTCAATTTCAGTCATCTGCATTTTATTACAAATAGGTAAATTCATGCTACTACAAATTTCTCCGATGGTACTTAACCCGGCGGTTAGACTTCAGGCCTTGTAGTAGTGCTTCTTACCTTAGTTTCATTACCGACCATGTATGGTTTGAGCTGATGTCCCTCTCCCTCAGCATGATCTGAGTAGCGCAGACTGTAAGCAGTAACCCATCGCTTTCCGCACCCCTGGGTCAGTACTTCCTTGATCAAATACTTCCTTTTCAAGTCAACCTAGCGCGTAGAGGGAAATCAGAAGACAAGATCGCATTGAGATTCAACATCCAAGTTTTCTTGTTTATAATACGGAAATGTAACTTTTACACGAGGAAACATCAAATTGGATAGTCACATTTTATTCAAATTCTACGCACGCCTCTACCACAATAGGCCATTTTCATAATGTAACCAAATTTATGCAAGGGCCTCGATACGAATTATTTAATTCACCTGCTACGAATAAATGTATCTCAAAAGAATACAAATTGCAAATATTACGTGTTGCTAGGTAAGACCAAGGAGTTTTAAGAGCTGGAGTCCCAATTGGCAACAAATTATTCCAAGCAGCTGCCGTTTTATAGGGTTGCACAATAGAATCTACAGGTGTGCTGTTACCTTTGATGTCCGACGTTCGAAGCCGCCAATATAATTGGAAAGCTTGAGTAGTGACTCTTTTCACAAAGAATTATCGTTAATATTTTACTTTTTATACGAACTAACAAGGTGAAAATCGGACAGATGATAACATGTCATTACAAAAGCCTAACTGTGTCAAGAAATTGGCATACGTTGTATAATAGCAGTTTTAATATGTGTAAAATAGTAAAATTTCACAATCCTAAAACCTGCAATTTGACATTTTTGCAATAACTTCAAGCCCACGAAAATAAAATGTGGATTTCTTCGTTTACAGTTCTTTATGATGTTATATGTCGAATAATTTTGATTAATATTTCAGGAAATTTTGCTCCATTCCCTTTTGCTTGCCTCCTGTAAAGGTAAGCACTGTGTACTGCTCGTATTGTCAAACGGGTGGCGAAAAGTGATTATCATTACAACTGCATATTTCCCTTTGAAAGTGGCCAATTAGTTTGCATCTAGGCAGGAATCTTTTGTCTATGTCATGAGGAAAACACTCCATTAGAAAATTTGCTCATCAAATTCACACTCTGCCTAGCACCTCTGCGCACGGCACAAAATGACAAAAAAATGTGTAGAACAGGTGAATATGCATGTGACACCTGTTCTACATATTTTTTACATAATAGCAGTGAAGGGATGTTCCTTTGTCTATCTGAGCAACTGTATATTTTGTCCGCTTTCTTTATCAGTCATGTTCATAGTGCCGAGTGGATCAAGTGTGAATTTGATGAGCTAACACCCTAGTAAACTGTAACTACTAGGGTAAAGTTCTAATGGGCTGTTCTCGTCATGGTATAATTATGCAAGGAAGATCCAGTTAAGCACATGCTTGACATATTTTCTCCTGGCGGCATCGAAGATGGTAGAGAGGGATGAGCTCGATAGGACTCCATCTCTTAAAATTCCTTGATAGAACTAACCTGAATCCATTCTTTGACCTCTGGTAGAGAAGACGCGTCATAGTCTGTGATTCGACCACCAGGCGTATGGACAGACGTAGGCATCCATCCACTACCGTCTCGCTGCTGACCGTAAGGACGTAGTCTGGACATGGCTGGGGCGTTGAGGGCGTCGTTCAAACTCGATGATGCCTCGATTTGACTGTCGTGTATTTGCCCATTTTGCATGCCGAGTGTAAAATCACAATCTTAGGGACACGAGAAAATGTGATGAAATGGATAAATATATCAATATCAAAGTAAATATAGGCCTATATATATATATATAACTGATATATATGCCGCCCACTTCAACAAAAAGGGGCCGTTATCAATAAAGTGATTGATTATGTAACAATAAACAGTGGCTGACTGCGCAATTTTTTTTTTTCACGCTTTATCATTATGACTTCACAATATAAACTGGCAAATAAACGTAATCAAAATATTTTTTTTCCAAAATGTAATAACAATGTGAGCAACAGGAGCAACCGCTTATCTGTGCCGCAAACTTTATCAATGCTGCCAAGGAATCCCCCCCCCCCTTCCAGCTTACCACTTTGTGCTTGCAATATCGAATGCCATTAAGTCATCACAGACGTCATGACGATGTGTCTCGGAAAAAACCCCTAATAAAATACTAATATGGGTAGAAAACAATCATGTATCCCTGCAGTATGCCTATCATGATAGTGTTGATAATAAAGAATTTTCTTGTACAAAGTTATAATAGATTAGTTCTAAATGAACTGCACGGAGTTTTTTCTTCTCTTCGTGTGATAGCCCATATACCTTGATGAAATATGAAACATAAAAAGAGATATCATAGGCTTGTATTAATGTCCCATAAAACATGGAAATTACATTCATGTCTGTGAATGAAACATGAATAATTCTGATTTCAGCTTACCGTCGTCTCGACATCCAAGGACCTCGAGTCTGAGTGAAATGTTTTTATGTTTCTCATAAGGCATAATGCGGAGCTGAGCGGCACGGATCGGTGGGTCGAAATACACCGGATGCTCGCAGTGAGGCTCTCCATTCGCTCGAAATAGCTGGTGTATGTAGTGAGAGGGAAAGAGGGTTGGGAGAGTGAGTGGGGCGAGAAAGAAAGAAAGTAAAAGAGAGCAATAGAGAGAGAGAGAGATAGAGACAGACAGACAGACAGAGTGGTGGAGAGAGCGAGTGGGGGCGAGACAGAAACACAGAAACGAGATTTGTTAGGCATCAAATGCTTAAGGCGCACTTGTGCCAACAAAATGAAATAACATCTGAATTACTGAATAAACATTTCCAATGTGATTTAGCGTGAAATGAAATATGAAGTTTACTTGTAATCAAATTTTACGGAAATGTTGAGGTACAGAGTAATAATATTCAGTTCTTTTATAGCGCATAATACATTGCAGGATAGCATGTCCCTATGCGCTTTAAATAGACAGGAAAGAATTACAAGAAAAAACTGGTACTTTATGGCAAAAAGACGTTCTTTGAAAGAATATCGAATTTCCCGTTCTAAAACAATATTGGTCACTGAAATGAAATGACCGCAAATTTTGTCATGAAAACCTTACCGATGAGATAAACAGATGACAAAATTGCCACCTCGCTGCCTGAATATGAAATGACGGTTGTAATAACTTTGGTATTATCATTTTCAAATTCTCGGGGGGGGGGGAGGAGCGTTGAGAAGGCCCCATTGCATACACCTTTCGAATATACTTACAACATCAGTGATTTCAAGACCAAGGCTAAAATCCATAATGAACCACCAAGCGCTTTGCACGCTGTCATCATTCCGATATAGTACGTAGAAGTTCTCGACGAACGCGCCGTTGTCGACGCCTTCGCCCTGGACGATGAGACCTGTGAAGATCATCCTGGAAGGGAAGATGACGTCGATGAACGGCTGCTGATCATTGAGGGCGGGCATCCATGAAGAATGATTTCCGATGCGAGCGAAGTGAGGCATGTGATCCTCATCGAGGTAGGATGAGGCTCGTATCTGGGCATCGCTGATCGCACCAAAGGCCATGCCCAGAGGCAACGAACACAGGTCTAGACAGAGTTATCAAAGATCGAGAGAAAATGAAATGAACGAAATTATATAATCAGTGATAATCATAATCAAGTACTAGTTTGACCAGGGGGTTAGATCTCACTGCAAAGTCACTGACAGGTGGTTATCTCATCAAATCAGCTCTCTGTTAACATAAGAAAAAGAGGATCATGGGGGACCAACAGGCACCAATTAGGCATTACTTTCTATATAGAGGGCGCAATTAGCTATAACTAGTGCAGTGGGGCTTAAGTTAATATTCTATTGATATTGATATTGATATTGATTCATTCATTCATAATGTGGAAATATGCTTTCCACCAGCATTACAATAATACAAGAAACAGAATACAATAATATGAAACAAGGGACTATGAATATCTAATACTGTAACAAAGAAATCTAATCATGTAACACACCTGGCGTAAAACAAAAATCACACTTAAAGGAACTGTCATTCGATCATAATTGTTTTCATTCTTCCTATCATTTCTGAGATGTTTTACATGTTTAAAGAATATGTATTCACATGAAATTTTAAAGTGATCATCCACAGGCATGTTTACTGAATGCAGAAAAAAAACACAGAATTATCGACGTTCTATTCATTGATTAGAACACAACTCTATTTCTCTTATTGAAATATTGACAGAGCAGGACAGTGGAAAATTTATATTTGCAGAAAAAAGATGTTAATATTGGTTGTGAGTAAACGCAAAGTGAATTCAGAAAAAGGCAAACTTGGAGTGAATCAATGGCTATGGCCTACACCAATTATCATCAAGTTAAACGAAGCATCTTCACAATAAATAATTTATGATCTCATTGATTGAGGGGAAAATGTTGTTCTAAGGGCGTTAAAATGTATTGACAAATCATGTTTGGTTTCTGAAAACAACTAACGTTTTAAGATGGACATGTTTTCCTTCTCAGCAAGTAAGCCAAAGTAAGAATTCAGTTTCAATATTAATTTCAATTTACTTCCCTTACAAAAAAGACAAATATACAAATGAATTGATAATTCTTTTGCGTATAAATCAAGAAAGCAACAACATACTGTTTCGTAGATTAATGATTATAGCTGCAAGATCAATGTTAGATATATTGGACGTCTTGTCGCTTTAATTCACTGTAGCTCATGATGTTGGAATAATGTTTCTAATTTATTTTCATGAAATGACTGCGAAAATACGATTTATTCTCGATAGATAAAGTTTACATATTTTCACGATTTTATTGATAAATCTTATTTTGATCAATCATATAAATGTGATTACAATACCCATTTTTAAGAACGAAATTTCGTGCAGAAACATCAATCTGAATCTTAATTCATAACCGCTTGTTCTTTAAAAAAAAAAATTGAAACGATAGTCTAAGCAAAACAACAAAAAGGAACTGAGATAGCAAAATGAGACAATGTCATATTGACGCCACATGAAATGAAACGTTTAAAAGACATCGCACATCTTGACAAACTTCATGTTTAAGGCACATGAGGGACAGAAAACAATAGAAAACAATACATTACATCTTACCTGGGAACGAGGTTGGTTCAAAAGCATCACATACTGATAGCATTGTTAAAATAAATGGTAGATATGGGATTTGTTAGTCATTGTATTTAAGTAAATAAGTTTCGCGGTATTTATTTTATTTTACATGCGCGTGGTGAGAGATAATAACGCTTTCCTAAGATACAAGAAAGGGCACCATTGACACTTGTACGATTGAACATGTTTCACTTGATATGTTA
The DNA here is from genome assembly GCA_003118195.1 of Hemicentrotus pulcherrimus. Taxonomy (NCBI): domain Eukaryota; kingdom Metazoa; phylum Echinodermata; class Echinoidea; order Camarodonta; family Strongylocentrotidae; genus Hemicentrotus; species Hemicentrotus pulcherrimus. The sequence goes on from BEXV01000404.1 coordinate 123,241, forward strand.
GAATCACAGTCAACTCCCAATCACACACCAACCAACCCTCTTTAAAATTACACGTAATATCATTAAAATCATTATAATAAGCGCAAGCCAACACCCAGTTAACCCTCAAATATCTCTCATTACTTGAGAAACTAGACGGAACACCCCTAATGGTTAATAAAGGATGACTATAAGGACAATTAACAAATTAATTCGCGAGTGTCGTTTCATTGCTATTAATATTATTATATGTCATTTATAGTTTTCATATTCTTTCTTC